>JAKUCM010001302.1:0-53449 GCA_023374145.1 Lepidium sativum | reverse complement strand
TTTGATTTTAAAAGTGTTAAGAGCAGTTCCAGTGAGCCTTTTTTATTAAAGTTCTTATCTTTAATAGTATTTAATTAAATCAAAAGTAAGAGTTAATCTTAATAGTCGTCTTTTAATTAAGAAACTTCAACTCCTCATTAATGGAATGATTTTGCGAGAAAATAAATTTTCATCCTTCAATTGCATTCTTCTCATTTTTGGTGTTGTCAAAGAAATTTTCTTTTTCTTTTTTTCCGGTGGAAATTGAACCCAAATAAAGTTTTCAAATAAGCTTCTCTTGCTCTGCAAATACAATAGCTACAAAACCCTATTCCTCAATCTCCATTAAATCCATGGAAGTAACCTATGAACCCAATATGAATTACCCAAAAATGATTTCGGCTCCATTGCCTCCAATTTTAAAAGACATTGAACTTGGGAGAGCAACGGAAGATTCATCGAAATCAATTATCTTCAATCTCACCAAAGATGGTGTATTGTATGAAGAAGAATGACTTACAGTTGTGAATAAATCAAAAGGTGTTTACTATGAAGTTGTTCTTCGTTCTGCTCCTCAAATTGTTCTTGGTTAGTGAATGGAATCTAAAATTCTAACTTTTCTCGTCAATTCTCAAAATTGTTGTTGATGATTATCATTGGAATTTTTATTTCAAATCCTTTGAATGAGTTTCATTTAGCAAACAAATTAGATTGTGACACAAGCGGTGTGATGCTCATCACTAAGTCTCACAAAGTCGTTGCTAAGCTCGTCAAAGCTTTCACTGTACACAAGGTTCGTAAATCCTACATCGCCCTTTGTATTGGTCCATTTCCAAATTGGAACAAGATCACGATTAGTTAAAGTCATTGACGGTCAAAACATGCAGCTAGGTAACAGATTTTTTGTTTATGTTTCTTTGAAATTTTGTGGATGAATTGTTATGCTTATCTAAATTGTTGCATCTTGTTCATATGTTAGGTGGACCAAAAGATTAAGATAAGAAGTCTCTAAATAGGATTAATCATTCAGGGTTACTTCAAAGGATTTCATCAACTTTGGATTTGTGTGAGATGGATCAAAATGTTTCAGGAGACGAAGATCTTGATGTTGACATTGAAGATGGTAGATTCAGTGAGACACTTTGGTTCATCATTGAGTGAAAGTGACCAGAAGTTGATGAAGGAAATCAGTGATGATAATGACGGCTATATTCTTTTAAATGAGAAGTCATCTTCTCAGTAGCATATTCGCCATGATATTGATCAAATTGTTCTGCCAAGTGTTTCGTTTTGGTTCAATGTTTGCATTTGTGCTTGTTATATGACCAACTAAAGCTCATGTTGTTTCATTAAGCTTCATGTATTTGTTTTTTTTCTTGCAGGGTTCTTCACAAGCAATGCTAGTTTGATTTTCTGATAGTTCACCTGCACCATCTAACCACATGGTCTTTGTTCAATTCTACAATGACTTTGCTCCTCATGAGAGAATCGATTATAGCCCAACTACTTCTTTCAAGTCAAATTCTTTACTATATTCTTTGTCACAATTCACATTAAGCCCCCACTGGTTTGATTTAGCTGAGACTCATAACAATGTATTCTACCTGATGAATGAGTTCAGGAGTAAGAGAATTTCAGGTGCAGGCAATGAAGAAAGCAGAAAAGAGGATACATGATGAGATTTTTCTTCTAATTCTAGTAATGTAACCAAATACATAACTTATTGTTTTTGTTTGTTAGTAAATTCTTGACATCAATCTATTGTTTTGTTCTTGTGGTTCACATGCTTTCTCTGCGTTGTGTTTTTCTTGTACATCGTGGATGAGTCTGCTCATATTTTTTTGTCTAAAGCTTCACAAAAATCTGATTTGCAACTTATTCCGATTCAAGATTTTGATTTAACAAAATATATTCTTAATTTAACAAAAGACAGGTTTTTTTTTTTTTTTTAAAGAATCCTAAGTGGTATTCTACCATTGAAACCCATAAAAAAACTTATACTAGAGTTTCTAATTTCTACAAAATCATTATTTATATTAAAAATGTCAAAAACCCCAAATAAAATTCTGGTTCTGGTTATTGGCTCCAAAAAAAAGTGTTTATAAGACAATTTATTAACATCATCTAGAACCTTTATTAACTCACGCAAACAACAAATTTCTTGTGTTTATTATTTTTTGTTCTAGTTTCGAGGATTTAGCAAAATTATTTTTTCACGACGTTAGGTTACTCTTATTGATCATATAACGTGTGAGGCAAGGAAACACCAAGGAAGAGTCGTCGGGTCATCGGGACGCACCTGGGGGCGCGGGACATCATGAGCGCAAGGGTCTCCGCATGGTCCGAAGGAGCAGGAGCTGCGGGACACAAAAAGGGTCGAGAGATCGCGGGCGGCTTAATCAGGCGCGGAAGAGTCGGGGAGGTCGTGCGTGACTCGACCACTGACGTGGGAAGGACACGCACAATCCAAAGGGCCCCAACGATGGTTCTCCTCGGGACTCGAGGTATAAAAGTGACCTCTGAGGCATGTGGGGACCAAGGGACTGACAGTTGACCGTTGTGGACCCCAGCTGAGCTCATGGATCCGTTGAAGACCCATGCGGGACCACCGGGTCGCTCTCACCCCGGGGACCACGCTGCGCGGGACCACTTCCTCGGGGACCACTACCCTCCAACGTCTCTCAGCCCCAAAAGCTCCTTTGGGGATTCTTCTTCCTCCTATAAGACCTATATATATCATATGCAATGTATTGAACAATGTTAAGCATTTTTGAATATATAAAAATGTCTTTACTTCATTCTTTCTCCCAAGTTTTATACATTGAGTCTTAGGGTATCTTATTCTCATATGATTACAATCTTATTCTCATATTCTTACATGGTATCAGAGCAACAAAGATCCTAACCCCCTTCTAATTCTGGTTCTTGAAGCCTTTATTCTCCTAATCTCAAAGTTTCTCTCAAAATCTTATAAACCGATAAAATCACCATGGATTCCAACAAAGGGACGTGCATACCAGTAACTCTAAAGGGGCCTAACCACATGCTATGGTCAAGGAGTGCAAGGATTATCTTGTGCAGTCGTGGGTTATGGAGTCATGTAGAGCCACCACAAGAGAAGGTCTATAATGTCGCTGATAAAGGAAAATGAAAGGAGGGTACCTTCGATGTGGTAATTGTCGACAAAGACAAATGGTTTCAAGAAGACTAAACGGCAATGGCCATCATAACCACTTCTCTTGATCCTCATCTTCTTGAATCCTATTTATTTTATGAAACCGCCAAAGAACTTTGGGATACTCTCAAGAGGGTATATGCAAATGCTTCAAATCTCACTAGGATATTTGAAGTCAAAAGAGCTCTTAACACTCTAAGCCAAGAATACATGGAATTTGAAGATTACTTTGGGAAGCTAAGGGTTCTTTGGGTAGAGTTTGAGATTTTAAGGCCAAGTACAATGGATCCTCTTGTGCAAAATGAAAGACGGTGAACAAGATAAAGTCTTTGGGCTTCTTGGAGGTCTAAATTCTTGCTACAATGACCTTGTCAAATCCATACTAAGGGAAAAGAAGCTCCCAACGGTGGATGAAGTGTGTGCTCAAGTACAAAGGGAGTAAGGGAACATTGGCCTCATTAATGGCAAGAAGGAGTTAATCACCGCTCACAAGGTGACATTCAAAAATGAAGATAAGAGGAGTATGGTGTGTGAGCATTGCAAGAATAAAGGACATACACAGGATAAATGATGGATCCTCAACCCTCACCTCAAACCTAACAAGTGGAAGGAACAAAGAGCAAACGTGGCACATGAAAATGTGGAAGAGGAACCAGCAGATACATCCAAAATCGGAAGGGCTTTGGCAATAAGTGCCAAATCTCACGGTGCAATTGTGAAAAGGTCAGATTCTGATGAAATCATCTAAGCCATTGCAAACCTAAAGGATTTCAGTATTTCTAATCTCTCTAAAAATTTAACAAATTCCTTAATTATTGATTTTGGTGCTTCCCACCACATGATAAGTAACCCTAGGTTGATAAAGAATGTAAGATCAACCATAGGAAATTTTATTGTGGCTAGTGGTGAAAATGTACCAATCAATAGAATAAGAGATTTGGAAGTATTTAATAGGAAAACAAAAGCCTTTTATATACCAAAATTTACCTCTAATCTTCTTTCGGTTAAGAAAACCACATCTGATTTAAATTGCTATGTTATATTTGGTCCTAATCATGTATAATTTCAGGATATTGAGAGTGAAAAACTTGGAGGAGGAAAGACCAAAGATGGGTTAAATGTTCTAGAAGAAAAATCAGTTCCAAATGCTTTACACTATGTTTTTGTTAGCAATTTAGACTCTAATGTTGGTTCATGTATTAATTCAGTTTGGCATGCTAGATTGGGTCATCCCCACTCTAGGGCTTTAACTTTAATTTTGCCTAAAAACTCTTTTGATCATAGTTCTTGTGAGGCTTGTAATTTTCCGAAATCACTCGGATGTTTGGACATCTCTTTGTTCCTCTGGAGACAACCTAAAATATTTTGTAACTTTCATTGATGAAAAATCGAAATATACTTGGGTTACCTTAATGGCCTCTAAGGATCGAGTTTTTGATGCCTTCATATATTTTCAAAACTATGTAACTAACCAATTTAATTCTAAAATAAGGGTACTAAGATCGGACAATGGCGGTGAATATACAAGCACCAAGTTTATAGATCACTTGAACAAATGCGGCATAATTCACCAAACAAGTTTCTCACACACTCCACAACAAAATGGTGTGGCGTAAAGGAAGAACCGACATCTCATGGAAACTTCAAGGGACATTATGTACGATATGAAAGTTCCTAAGAGATATTGGGGAGATGCTGTTTTAATGGCATGGTACCTCATTAATCGCTTTCGAATCAAAATCTTATAAGATGTGTCGCCATATGAGGTACTCAATGGTACAAAACCCTTCATTGAACATTTGAGAGTATTTGGATGTGTGTGTTATGTCTTGATTTTAGGAGAACTACGTCATAAACTTGATGCTAAGAGTACAAAATGTATTTTCAAAAATACAAAAGGGTTACAAGTATTTCGATCCAACAAACCAACGCCTCTATGTCTCCCGGGATGTGAAGATAAAGGCTATTTTGATAAGAAAAAATTAGAAGAGCTCAAAGACCTCACCAACACAACACAAGATAGGAATGCGAGTCTCCGCACACTTTTCCAACAAATAGGTGGAATTGAGTCCAATCCCACAAGCACGGTACAACCTCATGATGAATATGGATCACATGAAACGCCACCTAATACAATCACCAAGAAAGATGAGGAATTTCCACAAGATGATCCTCCCACTTCCCCGGAGGCACCGGCGGCTCCTAGCCCAAGCGATCATGCGGAGACTCCCTAAAGAATGAGTACACGTCCTCGGAAATATCATTTCAATTTGATCAAGACTCGGTTCTGTTACAATGCTAATGTCGAGGCACATACCACTCAAAAGGTATGTTCTCTTGACCTTGTTCCCCTTCATCATAGAGTGTTTCTTAGGAAAGTTGAGCTTGAACATATTGCGAAGAGCTATGACAAGGCCAAAAACCGCAAAGAGTGGAGAAATGCAATCATGGATGAATGCAATGCAATGGAAAAGAACCATACTTGGGATCCGGTGGAATTACCACCGGGAAAACGGGCTGTCACCACCTGATGGATATTTACTATAACGTATAGAGTGATGAAAGCATTGAACGTTACAAATGTCGATTGGTGACAAGAGGTTTCACTCAAACATATGGACAATATTATACCGACTCATTTCCACCCATTGCAAAACTCCACACGGTAAGAGTGGTTCTTTCATTGGCTACAAATTTAGATTGGTAGCTATGGCAAATGGATGTCAAGAATGCATTCTTGCAAGGGGAACTTGAGGATGAAGTATACATGCATCCACCTCCGGGCCTCGAAGGCATGGTAGGTCCTGGGCAAGTATTGCGTCTTCGCAAAGCCATCTAAGAACTTAAGCAATCCCCTCAGGCTTGGTACCATAAGCTAAGCTTTACCCTCCGAGATTGTGGCTTTCATAAATCGAAATCGGACCATACACTCTTCATCTCGAATGGCCCGAACGGTTTAATTGTTGTTCTCATATATGTGGATGACTTGATCATTACCGGCAATGACAAGAACGGTATTTCCTCAACTAAGACTTATCTTAAGAGTGTATTTGATATTAAAGACCTTGGGGAACTAAAGTATTTTCTAGGGATCGTAGTATGTCGCTCTTTGCAGGGCCTATTTCTTTCTCAAAGGAAGTACATTCTTGATTTACTTGGTGAAATAAGAAATTTAGGTTATAAGGCTGCTAATACACCACTTGAATATGGCTACAAGGTCAGTCAAAAAGGGGAGAAAAATGATGAAACATATAAGGATGCGCCTCAATACCGAAGACTTGTGGGAGGACTCATCTATTTGACAATCACAAGACCAGATATATGTTATGCGGTAAACCAAGTAAGTCAACATATGCAAAACTCCACAATACACCATTGGAGCATTATGAAAAGAATTCTTCGGTACTTAAGAGGAAGCCAAAACTGCGGTATTTGGATGGGAAAGAACAACAACACCAAAATTGTGGGCTATTGTGATGTGGATTGGGTCGGTGATTGGAATGACCAAAAATCCACAACGGGGTATTGTACCTTTATTGGAGGAAATTTGATGACATGGAAGACTAAGAAACAGAAGGTAGTGTCATGTTCTAGTACCGAGATGGAATACCGGGCAATGAGGAAACTAACAAGTGAGCTCACATGGTTAAAGGTGCTACTTAAGGATTTTGGCATTGACTCATCAAAACCAGTTACAATGCATTGTGACAATCAAGCTGCAATTCATATTGCATCCAATTCTGTGTTTCATGAGAGGACCAAACACATCGAGATCGATTGTCACAAAGTCCGGGAGAAAATTGAAGAATGAACAACTTTCCCATGCTACACCAAAAGTGAAGACCAATTGGCGGATATTTTTACAAAAGCCGCAAGTCTAAAAGTTTGTGATCACATTTATCCCAAACTAGGACTTGTGGACCTTCCAAAAGAATGATCAAAGGTCCCCTCTCTCATAAATCTCACACTCTTTTTCCCTTAGAAGAGTTTTGTCCCAAGAGGTTTTCTCTCTAAGGTTTTTAATGAGGTGTGGTCTATGAGAAGTCCAAGCTTAACCTTCAAGACATTACGGTTAAGCTTGAGGGGGAGTATTAATCATATAGGTTGACGTGTGAGGCAAGGAAACACCAAGGAAGAATCGTCGGGTCATCGGAACGCACGTGGGGGCGCGGGACATCACGGGCGCAAGGGTCTCCGCATGGTCCGAAGGAGTAGGAGCTGCGGGACACAAAAATGGTCGAGAGGTCGCGGGCGGCTTAGCTAGGCGCGGGAGAGTCGGGGAGGTCACGGGCGACCCGACCACTGATGCGGGAAGGACGTGCACGACCCTAAGGGCCCCAACGATGGTTCTCCTCGGGACTCGAGGTAAGAAAGTGACCTACATGTGGGAACAAATGGACTGACAGTTGACCGTTGTGGACCCCAGCTGAACTCATGGATCTGTTGAAGACCCACGCCGGACCACCGGGTCGCTCTCACCCCGGGGACCACGCCTCGCGGGATCACCTCCTCGGGGACCACTCCCCTCCAACGTCTCTCAGCCCCAACGACTCCTTTGGTGCTTCTTCTTCCTCCTATGTGACCTATATATATCATATGCAATGTATTGAACAATGTTAAACATTTTTGAATATATAAAAATGTTTTTACTTTATTTTTTCTCTCAAATTCTATACATTGAGTTTTATGGTATTTTATTCTCATACTCTTGCGATCTTATTCTTATATTCTTACCACTCTGTTCACGAAGTTAGTTTGGTGTATTTGATCTAAAATAATACATGTCGTTTGGGATGTTTTATCATATCAAAATAATCAGGTAGATAAAATTTAAGTTGTTAGTAGATTATTCACATAATTCGGAGAGATGTTCTTAGACTCATCATCTGTGTTTTAATGACATTAAGGAACAAAGAAGACTGAGACATCTAAACTGAGTGTAATAATGTACTTTTGTCTTTTCCCTAAATTAACAAATTGAAGCTACAGTCTAAAGAAAAAGCTGCATACCTATAAGTATGAAACATGCTTTGGGACATCATTCGAAGAGTTTTGATTCAGACGAAAGAAGTTAACCATATGTGAATGACGCTTACTTAACATAACTAATACAAACATTTGCTCTTCAGTCTTCAAATTAACTATTACAAATAATGATTAGTGACTCATCTACCATTAAATCTCGTATCCCACGAATCACTTATCTTGATCATTATAGATCATATATTTACAGCTGCCCCACTTAAATAAATTATTCTGAAATACCCTTCTCCAATAAGAATGCAAATAGAGCACCATTTAAACGAAGTATGATATAAATATAAACCTAATATATTGTTATAGTCTACAACAAATTTTGACTTCAACATTCGAACTTCAAATAAAGAAGAACCACATGGCCTCAAATTATGAAATTAACAATTAAAACTTGGTAAATATATCAAATAAATAAAAATAGTGAGATCCCTAATTAAAATACCTTTTAAGTCATGTTTGAAACAATGAAAAGTAGAATCAAATATTGTAGGCATTGTTTTTTCTGACTATATACATGTCACGATCTAAGAACATGTGAATTATGCTTCCGTTACCTATTTAATAGTATTATAATATAATAAGATATCCAGATCGAAAATAATTAAAATTTGTGATTTTATATTTAATCGGGAATCTTTATCAATTAACACATTTCTAAGTTTGTTTTTTTAAAGAGAAGGAAATTTTAACCCTTATAATGCAAGTTTGAAAATCTGATTATGGTCTTGACCAAATAAAAAATGTTTTTTTTCTTTAATTAGCTAAATAATTTATGATTGTTTCTGTTGTTATAAGTCAGGAAATAAGAACACTTGTAAGACCGGATTATCTACCATTTATAAACTTGTCGTTACCTTAATAGAAAGGTCACTCTAACTAAAGTCGTTTATTATGCAAATGGAAATCTAAAAAAAAACAAAAAAAAAGACAAATGTCAAAAGCTGTTCGTACCATTCAAATTGCGATCCTACACCAATCCATATTCTCTTATCATCTCTCCCTCTGTTATCCGATTCGTCTTCATTGCTAATCGCGTAGTGGGTTCTCTGCAAAATATTCGATTTTTAATAGACTGATTGATGATGACGCTTAACTCACTGTCTCCTGCTGAATCCAAAGCTATTTCTTTCTTGGATACCTCCAGGTTCAATCCAATCCCCAAACTCCCAGGTTTCTTCTTCTCTTCTCTATCTCGTCTTATCTCCTCCTTTGTCAAATCTCTTTTCGATTAAAGCTTTAAACTTTCATTAATTTTGCTATCTGGGTATCTTCTAAGCGAACTATGATCCGTATCCAGTTACTTTAAACACTCAATTCTCTGTAAATTCCGTCACTTCGAGAGTTTTTGGGGTACTTTAGTTCCGTGGTTTTTGAAATTTTGCATTTTGGAATTTCTGAAGGTGGGTTTAGATTGAGGAGGAGGAATCAAGGAAAAGATTTTGCAAAAGGAGTTAAGTGTTCAGTGAAAGTACAGCAGCAACAATCACCTCCTCTTGCATGGCCTGGGAGAGCTGTTCCTGAGCAGCCTCGTCAAACTTGGGATGGACCAAAACCCATCTCAATCGTTGGATCTACTGGTTCTATTGGCACTCAGGTTTTACATCTGTTACTTGTTTTTACATTAATTGCCAGATGATTGTAGCTCCATAAGTTGGGTTTAAGCATACTTGTGCAGTTATTGAGTAGGACCAGACTGGAAAATTGTATAAATAATCTTGTGTTACATTGCAGACATTAGATATTGTGGCTGAGAATCCTGACAAATTTAGAGTTGTAGCTCTGGCTGCTGGTTCGAATGTTACTCTCCTAGCTGATCAGGTAAAATTAGCATAATCTTTTCATCTAGAGAATTTACTCTCTCCATATTCATTGTTTCAGACCACCTGGAATCCATTTTATTTCTCACTTCAGTGATAGTAATAGGCAGCAAAGATACTGTAAACTAGCTGTGCAGCAAATCAAAGCAGAGAAATCTGGTTCTGGCTTAGGTTTTCACTGTCTGGGATCTCCAGAGAACTCTATATAAATTATGGTTGTGTAACTCTTTTCTGAATGCTGGCAGGTAAAGAGATTTAGACCTTCGCTGGTTGCTGTTAGAAATGAGTCATTGCTCAATGAGCTTAAAGACGCTTTAGCGAATTTGGACTATAAACCCGAGATTATTCCAGGGGAGCAAGGAGTGATTGAGGTTAGTGCATTTTTTAGTTTCAGTGTAGTATAGACTTTCACTGAATGTTTTATCCTCATCGGGTTTTTGCTTAAATTTATCAACAGGTTGCTCGACACCCAGAAGCTGTAACTGTTGTTACTGGGATAGTAGGTTGTGCGGGACTAAATGTATATACTCTCGTTTTTTGTTGCTACAACCTTATTGAAAGAACATTAGTTAGAAACTTAGAGATGCTAAAGCCTGTTGTTTATCTTTCCTGTAGCCTACGGTTGCTGCAATTGAGGCAGGTAAAGACATTGCTCTTGCAAACAAGGAGACATTAATTGCAGGTGGTCCTTTCGTGCTTCCACTTGCCAACAAACATAATGTTAAGATTCTTCCAGCAGATTCTGAGCATTCAGCCATATTTCAGGTATTCAAATGCGCAGTCTCTAAGTACCTCCACTCTCATGTTGACTTAAGTTTTGGCCTTAATGCAATTTCTATTTCTCGCTATTGGAGTGAAATTTTATGATTCCTATTCTTCTATGATCTCTAGTGTATTCAAGGTTTGCCTGATGGTGCTCTGCGTAAGATAATTTTGACTGCATCTGGTGGAGCTTTTAGGTTTGTTTCGATATCCGCTTGCTATTCTTCTCTCCCTATAAAAAACTTCTCGATTCTGGTTTGGTTATTGAGAAGCTCACTGGATGTTAAAATAGAGATTGGCCTGTTGAAAAGCTTAAGGAAGTGAAAGTAGCGGATGCATTAAAGCATCCAAACTGGAGCATGGGAAAGAAAATCACTGTAGATTCAGCAACGCTTTTTAACAAGGTTGAGATCATTTTCTTCTCGTGTGAAATTCTGAAGTTTTAAACTACCTTTGATCAAGGTTGATGAATATTTTGATTTCCTGAAACAGGGTCTTGAAGTCATTGAAGCTCACTATTTGTTCGGAGCTGAGTATGACGATATAGAGATTGTCATTCATCCTCAGAGTATCATACACTCCATGATTGAAACACAGGTCTTTTCTCTGAAGAAAAATAATGGCATGTTCTACGCTCTGCTTCCAGAAAGATAAACAAATTGCTTAACACATGTTTAATTGTTTTAGGATTCATCTGTGCTTGCTCAATTGGGGTGGCCTGATATGCGTTTACCGATTCTCTACACCATGTCGTGGCCCGATAGGGTTCCTTGCTCTGAAGTAACTTGGCCAAGACTTGATCTTTGCAAGTAAGCAAACTTCCTTTACATATATCCTCTGTTTAAACCGGATTAGACACACTTAACAGCACTTAAAACGAAAAGTTTCTTACGATTCTGGAACTTGGCAGACTTGGTTCGTTGACTTTCAAGAAACCGGACCATGTAAAATACCCATCAATGGATCTAGCTTATGCTGCTGGACGAGCTGGAGGCACGATGACTGGAGTTCTCAGCGCAGCTAACGAGAAAGCCGTTGAAATGTTCATCGATGAAAAGTAAGAGTCGGTTTCTTCTCTTAGGCAACTCAAGTTTTTAGAACGAATCCACATTGTTTCTTATTCTTCTATTCTTGTTTACAGGATAAGCTATTTGGATATCTTCAAGGTTGTGGAACTAACATGCGATAAACATCGAAATGAGTTAGTAACATCACCGTCTCTTGAAGAGATAATTCACTATGACTTGTGGGCGCGTGATTACGCTGCGAATGTACAGCTTTCTTCTGGTGCAAGACCTGTTCATGCTTGACGAATTAGTGTTGTTGGAAGAAGATTAGTAGAGCAGTCAATGAATGGGAGGTTTATCGCTTTATAGCGTTATTTTTGGCAGGATTTTCTCTTGTAAGTGTAACTATCTTATCTGTGATCCGAACAAGTCAAGCCCAATATTTAGAAACCATTTTTATCGATAAAATCGAATTTTTAAACAATTTGTTTTCCTACTTAATTTTTGTTTACAGAGTTTGCGTTGCGTAAAAATAAAATAAAGGGTTGACCAACACTTAGAAAGCAAATAAAGTTCTCAACATTCTTAAACATGAAAACGGTTTTCTTTTTCTTTTGATGAGAACTTATAATTTTATATATTGTTTGAATCACAAACAATACATAAATTTGTACAGATTTGCAATTGTGATTTCTTTCCTATTTTGATATGTCTTTAATTTTTATCAATTGTGATGGAGAGTCTAAAGTTCATATTCTAAATTTTATAGAAAATGATCAAAAATTTTGATATCAAAATAATGAAATGAATTATCCTAACAACCAGACTGAAAATAATCCAACTCATAAATCCTTTTATATTTTTGAAAACATTAAAATTATCAAACTTGGATAAAAAAAAGTGTAAATTGAGTGACCAATACTTTTCAACACAAATTTTCTTTCTTGTCCATTTTTGCAAACTAGAAACACAATTTGTGAAGTATCAAGGAAAAAAAATATCCCATATACAAGTATTGAGGACCCTAGTTGTTTATTCTCTTGCTGGCGTCAAACCTTTTCTTTTGATGTTTCCTTCTACCTCTCTCGTCGTTGGTGCTTTATTCATTGCATCGATTCTCTTTATTTTTCTGATGTATCTTTTTGTATTTTCATTTTTCTGGTAATGCGCAATTCTTTTCTATTAGAAAAATTGGTCGGAGATGACAATCGAAACTTTTTTTCTGAGGATCTTCAACTTCTTCACCACCATCTTTCTTCTCTAGATTTAAGGATGTCATACATGGAACATTTTCGCATTAGATTAGTAATTGCTTAATAAATGTGATGATGGTTTGTCGACTCATAATTTTGCAAGGATATTCTTTTTATAAGTTTTTACCAAGAAAACAATTGGGCGATTCATGATAAAAACTTGGAAGTTATCATATATCGTAACTTGCAAGTTATTCTTTTCATAGTTTAATCTTATTATCTTATGTTATCAGTTTACGAGAGGCTGTATCCTACTTTCCTAAGAAACACATGTGTCAACTTCTACCTTATATTTCTTGTTTTGTTTTAAAAAAATTGTTGGGTATACTTAAATTTGTATTTTGATTATATATTGAGCTACATCTATAAGAGTTGTTATACTAATAAGTAATAATTCAATATACAGTCAGTGTCATGCCTAACCTTAGAGAGACCCAAAACGAATTTTAGTAAAAAGAGTTTTTTATAATATAAATATAATATAATTAAAAAAATTATATTGATAAACCAAAACAAAATTTAAAAAAGCAAACGATTAAGACATAATTTTTTTCCTTCTGTTTCAATAGACTCTTTTACCAAATTCTTATAATCTAAATTTTTAACTAGATCTCTTTCTATAGATATGATTGCTAAACCATTTAATTTTTCTTGTGACATAGTTGATCGCAAATAAGACTTTATCAACTTTAGTTTTGAAAAACTTCTTTCAGTTGAACCAACCGAAATTGGAATCGTCAACATAATCCCATAAGCAATCCATGAGTTTGGATAACAATCTTTTCAAGTAGTTCAACACTTCAACGGGTTTCTTTCATTTCTCTGGCAAAACATCTTTCATAAATGTTAGTTCAAAATACAACTCATCTCCTATAACATCTAAATGATTTCCATGTTTTAAAATACTTCAAGATTGGTACAAGATGTCTTCAAGTTATCATCACTTGCTGACTTCAATTTCTCAAAATCAAATAGAAAACCAAAGGTTTGTTCGTACTTTTGAAATTGCTCAAACCTTGTCTTAAGCGAATAAAGAGCTTGATCCATGACTTGGTTGAAATAATTTATTCAAAAGCTCTCTTTTGGAGATAAATTCACAGTTTCATCAACTATCTCTTATTCTTCACCAATTTTTTTTTTTTTGATAACACGTTTTTTTCTAACCAAAATAAGTCTTAATCTAGATTCAACTTCTCCCCAATTTCCAGGATCATATATATCAAAAAGTCAATCATGCTCTTCAAAATCAACATTTTTCTCATCTATATTCACTTGTGTTCATTATTCCTCTGTATATTGAGATTTTCATCCTCTTCTATGTTGACATTCTCATCTTCTTTTCAGTTGATATTCTCATCCTCCTTTTGTTCATTAACCTCCACACAATCACTAGAACATTCAGGTTTTGTAAGAAAATTATTAAAGAACCTGCTTGTGATTTCATAAATGCGTCATCTTTATTTTTCTTTTGTCTTTTTTTTTGCGCTCTTGATGGATATTTTTCTAAAGACATGTTACTAAGATTTATAAAGAATAGTTATTATATAAAAGTTATTTAGAAGAATTATGAAAAAGTTGAACAACTTACAGTTAAGAAAATGAAGTAAAATATTGGATTAGCTCAAAAGAACGAACGAGATGAAAAACTTGTTTGTAGTTTGTCAATGTGTAAATCATGGTAAAACTTACACAAATATTTATAAGTTTTATTTTTTTTGTGAACGACAAATAACAATAAACTCAAGAAGAGAAACCCCGATCATAAACCAGACACACGGTCTGCCTTAGTAAGGGTGTCTGCTTTATAATTCAGGGCTCTGGGGATTACAGAAAGCGAACAAGAAAAGAACCTAGACGCAAGCCTTCGAAACTCTTTTTGATATGGTAAGAACGCCGGTCACTCCTCCGAATACTGAAAAACGTGGTAGACTTGATATAAGTTTAGGTTTTTCTTTTTTCTCTTGTATTATGAATTTCATTTTCTTTTTTTCTTTTCTTTTTTCCTTTTCCTTTTGGAATAACAATTCTTTTATTTTTTATATTCAAATCTAATTCACAATTTATGTTTTAGTTTTTTAGAAATTTTCATTTTCTTAAAACAAATTAACAATTTTCTTTTTAGGTTTTTAAACGTACATACAAGATATTTTTACAATAATTTTTTATAAAATAAATTTATTCACCATGACATTACAATCAAATTAAAGAATCTTAATCATTTTGCTATCTTAGATTTTCCAAAAATTTATATATTTTGGGGTTCTAGACAAATGTTTTTTTTATTAATAGAGAGACCATATACATTAGGTTGATAATACGTTGGACTCTTAGTAAAATTTACGTATCATTTTGCTTATGTTTCATCTTAACTAATGGATGATCATAATAGTAACAATATAATTTATTAATAGTGATAATGATGGTTACCGGTTACATTCTTTACAGTATTTTTGATCTCCAATTTTGCATAATCCCCACATATATAAAATTGGGTGTGGATTCCACTAAACAAGTGTTTACAAGTAGACAAGACAACAACACCAAAAGATCAAATTCAATTAGAGACAAAATGAATCAACGATTATTATTCAATCGATACTTTCTTGTTAAATTAATTAGCAATGTGAACACGAATCTTCTCTTTATAGTATTGATTTGAACAAGATCTCAAGGCAAAACCAAACATTCCTACAATATCCACCTAAATTTTATACATCATATTACTTTAAACTACTCCTAACACAGTTAATGGCACCGGACCACACACTTTTTGTCTAATATATACAAACATACAACACTTGTCCAAATTTTGAATTTATTATACACACTCATGTAAATTTAATCAGATTTAATATATTGTGTGTAACGCTTGAAATTTGCCTAATCATTTTGTTTGGTGACACACAATACAAATTGAATATGTTTTATTGCAATAAACGAATAAAAGCATTAGTCTCCATTCCAATAATCAACCACCAAAGCTTATATGTAACTAAAACCGACAAATTTAAAAAAAAAAAAAAAAAGAAATTTAAGTTATTTACTTGATCGGAAACACTGAAGATATTCCTAGAAACAAAAAGAAAAAAGGTTGAGAGAGAAAAAAAGAAAGTAAAAGTAGGAAAAAGAAAGAAACGGAAGCCCACTCAAAGTCCGCGTCTTCGATACTCTTTCACAAGAGCCACGTCACCATCAAAAAGGACGTAAATGACGACTTAGCCCATTCACATTTTTCAATATTCCAATCATATCCTTTCTATACGGCACTTCCGATTGTCGTTTTGTCTCTTCCTTTTCTGTTTCTTTTTCCTCGTTGCCATTTCCTTCCTCCTTCGACGATGGTTCTTTATCGGAGAACAAACTCTCGTCGCTTTTCTTAACCGGCGCCGGAAACACGAGCTTATCGTTTCCTTCGCTACTGCTTCTCACGTACAGAAGGTTTCGAAGCTTCCATCGTTTCGAGAATCCATCCGAGTTGCTTTTGATTTTGCTTTGTGATGGAGTTGACGAGAGACCTTTGAGATCATCGTCTCTGGATTGTTTTGGTGTCCATACACAGTAACTCTCCGGAGGTACACCGGTTAGATCCTCTTCTGTTTCGGACGATGAATTCAAAGCTGGATCTCGATCTTCGCTCATAAGTTTTCTTAGCGCTGGTCGACGACGACGAGGAAGAGACGTACTATTCGTCGGTTGCGATTCTCCACTTTTCTCATTAATCAGAGCATTTCCAATTCCACCACCGTAAGGATTCAATGGACGAATCTGACCGTTAAAGAAAATCTCGTCGGCAGTAGCGATGGGATGAGAACACACGTGGCGAGGACAGTCGAAGGCAAACTCGGATTCATTATCGTTTACATCATAGCGATGGAAATCGAATTGTGGCTCTTGATCTCTGAATTCTTCAACGACTCGTGCGGCAATTGCGGCTAAGTCTACGGCGGAGGAGAAGCTTTCGCAACTCGGGGAGTTTGATGAGAAAGAAGGTAACCGACTCGTCTGCATTTTAGAGAGTTTGTTGCACAGTTTTCTGAAACGCTTAGAGAGAGAAAGAGAAATGGTTCACTTCTAAAATTGGGTCCCGTGCGTTATATATACATATACGGGAGGACCTTTCTTTCTTATTTATTTTACAAAAAAAAATCTCTGTATTTTCGGAGAACAAACTAACTGAAATGATTACATTTCTAAGATAATTTGTTAATTTTTTAAGATGAGCCAAAAATTTAAGATATTAAATTAGATATCATGGTTGTGAAAAAATAAAATAAATTAGATATCATGATCTAACAAGGAGCGTAGTATATGTTAATGAACATATAATATAATCTTATAAACCGATATTGACATCAAATAAAGATAATATAAACCGCAAATGTTTAAACTAAAGATTAGTCTCCATTGTTGAATAGGTGTTATTTACATCATAACTGGAAAAACCTAGATTTAGTATGTACCTTTTTCGCAATTACGTTTTCATGCATTAATCTAGAGATTAAAAAAGAATAATCTGCTAATAAGGCATGCTTATATATTTTTCTTGATTTAAAATACACATTCTAGATTTTTTTTTTTTTGGGTCAGGCCGCTCAGCTTATCCGATGTTTTAGTTTGAAATGAAAAATAATTTTATATGTTTGACATAATGATAATTTTTTATTGAATTGATTATTAAAAATACATTCAAGGAAAAATAATAAATGATTCGAATACTTTTTTCTACTCGGTCAAGAATACATATCCTAGAATTTTGTAAAAACTAAACATGAGAAAATGTCAATATCTTTTTCGATGACAGGTTTAATCACTCCATCAAATCACGAGGTGATAAACTTATCTATATTGTCATATTCTTTCATACACTGAATTTTTATATATTGAATCTTCAATGATGTCACACAAAATGACGTCGGTTTGAGAAGTCTTGGTCAGAATCAAAATAGTGTGTTTTGTTTAGGATCTCTTATAATTTAATTAATATATTAGAGAAAATGTGAGGTAAAAGATGTATATATGTTTTAAGTTTTTAAGTATGAATATTAGTAGTCTTTTAGGTGGGTTTCTTAAAAATAAAATAAAAAATAAAAAAAATTTACATAACTAAATTAGTATTACAAATTTAAAATTACAAAACACACTATTATATAAAATAAATAATCTTAAACTTACAACAATTTATTCTTGATTAGGGGAGAATTTAGTCCATATATGCTCTACCAAATCGTGCTTCAATTGTTCATGCGTAGTACGATCCCAAATTCGAGTTCTAGTAGACATCATATCGACGAGATTTAAAGGCATATCAATAGAATATGTGAAATCGACCATTGTACCTTTAGAAGATTCTGACTATATGAATTCGTTGAGATAATGCTGAGTATACATGTGTCGTTCGTCTTCTACTATCATATTGTGGATTATAATACATGCTCGCATAATTTTTTCGATTTTTGCCTTATCCCAAATTAGAGCTGGATTTTTAACAATGGCAAATCGGGCTTGCAAAACTTCAAAAGCACGCTCGACATCTTTACGACAAGCTTCTTGGCGGGTTGCAAATAAAGATGCTTTCTCACTTTGTAGAAGTGGGATAGATTGGATAAAGGAAGCCCATTTTGGATAAATTCCATTAGTAAGACTGTAACCCAAACGATATTCGTTCCCATTTACTACATACCTAACCCTCGGTGCTCGACCTTGCAATATGTCATCAAAAACTGGAGAACGATCAAGACTATTTATATCATTTAGAGTTCCCGGAGGCCCAAAAAATGCGTGCCATATCCAAAGATCTTGGGAAGCAACTGCCTCTAAAAAGATCGTTGGTTTACCGGAACCCCGAGTATATTGCCCTTTCCAAGTGGTGGGGTAGTTCTTCCACTCCCAATGCATGCAATCGATGCTTCCAATCATGCCGGGAAATCCTCTCATCTCTCCAATAATGAGTAGCCTTTGAAGATCTTCTGCGGTGGGTTTTCTCAGGTACTCATCTCCAAAGCAAGAAATGATTCCATCGACAAAATGTTCCATGCACTTCATGGAAGTGTTTCACCAATTCAGAGATATTCGTCAACTGCATCAGCCGCACATCCATATGCGATGATATGAATTGCTGCAATACATTTTTGTAGTCCAGAGAAACCGTACCTTCCTGTTGCATCTCTTCGTTGTTGAAAGAAAGGAATTTCAATTGATAGCCGATCAACAATACGAATGAATAAAGCAACGTCGGAACATATTATGCGGGAAAGTTGCATTTTCGGCAAAATAGTCGTTCCATAACTTGATGTGTCCTTCTTCACGGTGTCTTTCAATATGGATTCTTTTTTTTTCTCGGTTTTGGAGCTGCTATATGATCATTGTAAGAGTACAGTGAAGTATCCAATTCTTCGTAGAAAAGATTATCGAATTCCTCATTCAATGCTTCAGCTAACTCATCACGGGAAGACGATGCCATATCCAATATTGCACTTTGGAAAAGAGTGATTTCTAATGAAAATAGATAGTGAGAAAGAGTGTTTTTTAATATTTGTTCGAATGAGATAAATGACTACAACATACTTCTTATTTATAACAAGTACTTGAGCCCGTGACTACAACAAGTACTTGAACCCGTGAAACAAAATTTGTCCTCTTTTAAAAATTATGTCTGTGACTTCAAAAATTATGTCCGTGACTACATTGTAGTTGTCAATGAAATGTGTCTGTGACTAGTATTACCTACTTACAAAGATACATTTATGCTAATTTAATTATCTTGGCCTAATCAGATTTTTATGCTAATTAAGTTATTATTTGCCAGTATGTTCGTGTCTATATGAGTGAGCTGCTTCTCTCAACTTCTTGCCTTCTTCTCACTTCCACAAATCCTGAAACTGAAAACAGATTCAGACTTAAATGACAACAGACATATTCAAACAAACCAACTCAAAATTAATTCAAAGCAAAAGATTCATAACAAACCAGACTAACTCAAAATAGATTCAAAGTAAAAGATTCATAACACATACATTAAACAGATGTCCAAAGACTAACTGAAACAGAATCTGAAACAAACTCAAACTCAAGTACAGAGCAGAATCTCTCTAATTAGCTTGAGTTTTACTTCTTCTTCAAGTTCAGATAATGGCTCAGTTTTAGATAGGATACACTCAAGTAATTTTTTGTTCGTTAATTTTTCCTTCAACGCATGCTCTTGTTGTTTTAAGGCAAAGACTTCCCACAAATTCTTAATCTGTTCCAAGCTTGATCTCCAGCTTCAGCATTTTCAGAAGACCTTTTGCCTTTCCTCTTGGCAGCTTTAACTCCTTGTGGGCGAGGTTCAGACTCTCCTTCACTATGGAAAGCTTCAGATTCACTCATCCGTCCCTTGTTATTCTCTGTTTCTTTGGTAGAGTTGAGAGCACACCACTTCTGGTCATGTCTCAAAGCTCTCCATGCATGCTCCATGTTAAACTTCTTCTTGTAATCAGACTCATAGATTTGATATGCTAGCTTTGTCTGATCATCCCCATTCATACCACTAGCCATCTGATTTGTTGCAGCTTGATGAGATCCAACAAACTTACAGCAGATCTCATCTACCTTTGACCATCTTTGTTTACATTGCATTGGCTCTCTCTTGTTCAAAGCAGAAGCATTCAGACTTGCAGCAAAATAGTCTGCAATCCACTTCCAAAATGCATTACCTCTTTGCTCATTACCTATAATAACATCTTTGCTAGTGTTTAACCAAGTAGAGATCAAGACCAAATCTTCTTGCACTGTCCAAGCAATCCGCTTGATTACTTTGGAGGTTTCTGTTTGGGTACTGAAGAGAGGGAATAAATTTGATGTAGGCGTTTCAGATGAATTTGGTTGCGGGAATTGGTAAGACTGCTGGGAGCTTAAAAGCTCCAAGAAGCCAACAACCGATGTAGGGAACTGATTCATTTTGGCTGAGGTTGTGGAGTTGTTTGGATAAAGATTAGGTTGTGATATAAGTTAATTTTATAGATAAAAGGTTAGCATTTAACTGGAGTTAACTCTATAAAGCATTTAACACACTCACATATATACTTCTTATCAAGCATTGAACTTACAGACACTTAATTCCTAACACACCTACATATATACTTCTTATCAAGTTTTCTAAACCAGAATCAATAAACATACACTTAATTCTCCATCAATGAGAATATGTAATCAGGAAACCAGCTAGCATATGTAGCCTCAAATGCACGTGATACTATTTGAAGAATAAAGGCAAACACCACATAAACATGAATACTCTTTCAGTTTCTCTATGCTCTTAGTATAAACACAGAGCCTAACGAGGTATAACACAAAAATTGCATAGAAGAATAAACTGCAATGTGTTACCAACCTCCTTGTTTCCAGGAATGCACTTAGCATTTCCACCAAAATCTATGACTTTCAACTGAGCATTATCCTCCTTGGAAGTGTACAAGAAATTCTGATATATGAAAGAGTTTCAAATTTAGGAAGGTTCCTTCGAGTTTTGAAGGGAAAAACAAAGACGAAAGTATGGTTAACCTTTGGTTTTAGATCTCGATGAACAACTCCTTGGAGATGACAGAAAGCTACAATGTTAAGGATCTGTAGAAGCACTGCTTTTGCATCATCTTCAGAGTATTTTCCTCCCCTATAAGAGAAGATGAATATGAAATAGTAAGACAGGTAACATAACATCTCTAAGACAAATCTCGGACCATAAGTAACAAAATATCATAGCAGTCTTTAATAGCAGACTCTGTTGCTAGTATCCTGTCAAGGAGTTCACCACCTCCACATAACCTGAAAGTTGAAAGAGAAATATTTATTCTGAGTTTAACAGTATGAAGTAAGCATGATTCTTTTCCTGAGTATACATAATTAACATCTAGTTGATGTAACATCACAGAGATATATAAGCAACATTATATGTGGTGTGATAGCACAATTGTCTTACTTCAGATAACGCCCATAGTATTTTGACTTCCCTTCTCACATCCTCTATAGATATTGCAGATGTCATCTGCCAAACCAAAAGTGATGAGAAATAGTCTATTACGGATTAAGCTAACACTCAACCCATCTGTATATATACCAATGTACTTATGCGAATCAAGAATCCAAATCACTCAATTGCAAGATACGAAGTCGCATGGTTAACATTCTTTGTCATCAAATAAGGACCATAGAAATTGCATTTGCTAAACGACATGAAAGCAAAGCTTACATCTACTACCATTGAAAACTTTAGTTTTTGAAAAAAGAAGGATGAAACACTAAGTCAAATCTAAGAACTTCAACCCCATCTGAGTTCATTGATACTTGTTTTTCTATTAATATCTACGAGTGACAAAGACAGAGGAGTTGCAACAGAAGATAACTACCTTAGTGTTGGAAATTCTGGCTCTACTAAAGGTTCATTAGCCTGCATAGTATTGTGGATATCTTGCTCTAGGGCCACCAAACGCCTTTTGCCATGTATCGATAAGGACCAGGATCTTCTCTTTGAAATGGAAGTTCGGCTATATGCATCAACAAATACATTGAATTAGAGGGACATAGAGAGAGAGAAAGAGAGTAATTGTCCCACCAAGACCAACTAAGAAGGACCTTACTTTTTTCTTAGCTATCTGAACCATCTCATGAATAACACCCTTCTCAGCCACATGCATATGAACCATGTCACCATAGTTCTTCGCTATTGTCTCAAGTAGCTATAACGTAACAAAGGCATGATGAGTGGGTATACTATCATTGCAAAACAAACGAGAAAGATGAAATTATGAGAAAATAATGTATCAGCATTTCATTTTCGTTACAAACCTCGTCAATTGCAAAATCCTCATCATGTACGTTAGTATCATGAACAAGTAATCTTTGCTCACTATCCTCTTCTTTCACCTTTGAACTTGACTTTGCAGATTGTATATCTCGTCATCTAAACACACACAAAGAACATCAACCAAAACAATTACCTCTCTGATATTCAAGTCTCTCAAGCAAATTCTTGCCCCCAGATTCCTAACATACGAAAGATAAAACATGAGGAAGAAATCGATAGTTTCACCAGAAATCTTAAACATTAGTAGATAATTTTCACTTCCAGATAGCTGAGAGAGTCTTTAGGTCAGCAAGGCCTGCAAATATTTTAGCTTTGCTTCTTTGACAGCTGCCTCCTTATTCTATTGTTCAGTTTGCGAAGAATTCCTCCAACGAAACATTTTGAGTGACACTTGACTCCAATACCAAAATATTTTATATTCTGTGAATTACCGACAATGAATATATCATTAACCCATGTCATATATCCACAGGGGATGGTGTCATTCTCTGTATCGAGAGAGCGTTAGAAAATGCTGGAATTTCAAAGGAACAAATAAATTACGTAAATGCACATGCAACCTCAACACCCGCTGGAGACCTTAAGGAGTACCAAGCCCTTTCTCACTGTTTTGGCCAAAATCCTGAGGTAGCTTCAATTCTCTTTTACAGAAATCCAAGATGACTTTTTGTGTGTGTTTTCCTCACATGGTCTTCCACAATGAGGCAGCTTAGAGTAAATTCCACAAAATCTATGATTGGACACTTGCTGGGAGCTGCTGGAGCGGTAGAGGCTGTCGCGACCGTGCAGGTATCACATTTAATATTCGGATTATCAGTGAATCTACAAGGAAGAACATGCTGTTTAGATCATTTTTTATACATATAGAGAAATTGTATGCAATCTTTGCACATACCATGCTAATTTTCTGCTGTTATTTACAGGCAATAAAAACTGGATGGGTACATCCAAATATCAACCTTGAAAATCCAGACAGTGGGGTGGTAATTTTAGTAACTTATGTCTTTTATTGTATCATTTATGTTCTATACTACACAAAGACCATTTAATGTACATAAACCAAAAAAAGTTTGGGAGATTTAATAATATTCTTGTCAAATGAACTTGGAGCAGGATAGAAAACTACTAGTGGGTCCTAAGAAGGAGAGATTGAACAATTAAAGCAGCTTTGTCAAATTCTTTCGGGTTTGGTGGCCATAACTCCAGCATCATTTTTGCTCCATACAAGTGAAGTGGAAGTCGTTGCTTATACTCCAGACCTGGTTGTATAACTTGCTGTAAGGTAGGTACATTGGATCCATTGTTTAATGACGTATCATCAAATTTTGAGAGAATTCAAAGCACTGTGACCTTAAACATATTAAATACTAAGTTGAGATGGATCATTGACAAGACATGATTGAAGTTTATTTTAGTATCCTTTGAAGTATTGTTGGTCCAGAGTTACATTTATTGATTTAGGATGTTCAACTACCCTTTTGAAGTATTGTTGGTCCAGAATTGCATTTAATGATATGGAATGGACTTAGATTTATGATATATTGCATAATGTGCAGTGTTTACAAGAACTTTTCCATGTTATGCTAGTGTTACGTCGTGGGAATCAACAGAGTTTGTTCAACTACCGAGAGCTAAACTAGAGCTAACAATACAAACGAATTCCTTTGAGTCCAAAGTGAAGCAACATGAAATCCAAAAGGCTTAGATATCTTTGATTTAATAAATTTAACCTACGAGATAGCTATACTTGCCTCAAATATCTTTGATCGACCTCCAATTATGCAGTTTTGGCCATCGATTTCACAGATATACTTGCATCATCTTCTCTCCCTTTTGCATGTCTTCTCTATGCGTTTGTCCACAAACACCGGAAAAATACGGTTACGAGCCAGATTACGGCCGTTCTCTTTCCGGGGATTCAGTCGCCGACTTCATTCAGGCGAAAACAACACAGCATCGTCGCCGGATTTCGTTGAATCGATAGATCGAGAGAGAAGAGAGAGTTTGTCGCGAGAAAGAGAGAGAAAATCAAGAAAGAAATGAGATGTTTTTTTTAGGATTTTAATTTTTCCTTCGGTCCAATAACGTGCTGACACATGTCATCTCTAATTTGTCAAAAACGTTTCTTGATTAAGAAACGATCCTTCACATATAACACACTTTACCTTTATTTTTTTTATATTTTAATGGTAGATACCCTCTACGACCCGGTGGTCTTAGTATCAGCCGTTGATTTCATGTCTTAAGTTGATTTCTTATCAAAAAGTGTATTTTAGTATTATTGATACATCGGAATAAAGTCTAAATGTCCAACCAACTATATTTTATTGGCAGTTACAAATTATATACCAAATTAAACCTAGACATAAAAACGCAAACTCCTTCAACTTTTAACTGGGCCTTCTCGGTATATCTTACATTCAAATGGGCCTTCTCGGTATGGCTTACATTCGTATGGGCCTTCATTGATGAACCAAAAATTTGTCTTCTTAACTTAAACAGTTTAATACATTCTGACTATTTAATACAGTTACGTCAGAGTTCAAACATAAGTACAATTCGAAGTTTTCAGACACAGATTTCATTTTTCGGTCCTCCATTTTACTTGAATTTTACCACATAAACCCTAATTTATAATTGAGAGTTCTTCTGAAGCTCTTTGCAAATCTCCAAGCTCCTAAGATCATCAACAATGGAAAATAATTCCGAGAACTATCATCCTCATCATCAATGGCGTCCAGGACCAAAACAGCCAAACATATGTCCAATTTGTACAGCGCCGCACTTTCCCTTCTGTCCGCCATATCCTCCTCCATCTTCCTTCCCGCATAACCCTAAATTTCCTGCTCACCTACCTCGTCCTGGATTCGAAACATTGACTGGACCACCAATTCGACCGCAACATCACTATCCATTCGGTGATCCAAGGCCGTGGCAAGCTCCCCACGGGAATCAATGGCGACCGGTTTCCTCTGAGTATCATAGTGCCGTTGATCGGAACTATAAGAGAGCTCGTATTGATGCGATCAGCCATGGTTCTCCTAGTTACGGTGTTTCTGGGAGCGATGGCTATCAGAGTCCTGGGAGCTTATGGGAGAACGAACGGAGGTTGAAGATGGTAAACGATCATGGTTACAGCTTAAATACGTCGTCTCCGGGAAGTATACATGTTTCCCATGTCGAGACGAACCATCATCAGTATGGGGGGAGTGAGTTTAGGAATATAGGTCAATTTAATGGTGTAGCTCCTCCTCCTCTTCAGCCTTATCATCCGCGGCTTCCGACGACGTATGGAGGCTATTACGGTGGTCCTAATGGTCAGCCACCTCTTCCGGTTTCTCCACCACCGCCTTTGCCTCCTTCTCATCATTCTTCATTGTTTCCTGTCACCACGAATTCGTCTGCAACAGTCACTCCACCACCACTATCATCATCGTCATCATCATTATATCCTCAAATGACAAATGCTCCTGTAATATTACTTTCGTTGCTTCTTTCATACCTTGAAAATATCTTGATATGCTGTACTGATGTATTGCTTATTGTTTGGTAGCCATCTTCTGCACCATTAGCACCAACTCGGTCTAAAGTGATTGATGTGTCCCATTTGCTGAAGCCTCCTCATCGATCGACTCGTCCAGATCACTTTGTCATTATCCTTCGAGGGCTACCAGGTTCTTTTCTGAGTCTTCTCTTTGCTTTTTTGCGTGGACTTGTTGCATGATTACAGTTCTTAGCATAAATTCCTTGCTTCTTCGTTTCCCTTTTCGTTGACTCTTCTGCAGGAAACACTTTTCCATTACTTGATCATTTTTTTAGTTTGTTCAAGCTGATATATAGAATCTTCATCTTTCTTTCTTGGATTTGAATTAGGGACCCTTTGAATTACTTAGGAAGGTGTTTGATTAAAAGTATATATGTTACTTAGTAGTAATAAATCCATTTATATATATTCATTCAGGTAGTGGGAAGAGTTATTTAGCCAAGTTATTGCGTGACATCGAGGTAGAAAATGGTGGTAGTGCTCCACGAATCCATTCTATGGATGATTACTTCATGACTGAAGTTGAGAAGGTTGATTAACCCTCATAAACTTCAGACTTTCTTTAAAAGATGATCTCTTTACCCGGGATAAACAAAGGACTCTAAGGTTGTGTTGCTTTATCAATGTAAAGGTTGAGGAGACTGATTCAACTTCTTCAAGCTTTGGTAGGAGCAAAAGACCTGTGGTGAAGAAGGTCATGGAATACTGCTACGAACCTGAGATGGAAGAGGTATCTATTCAGCATATGTTTCTTGAGACAAATATGAATACAAACCAGGACATGTTTTTTCTTATAATTCTTGGGACTCTTGAATTCTCAGGTGTATCGTTCAAGCATGCTGAAAGCTTTTAAAAAGACTCTAGAAGATGGGGCTTTCAACTTTGTAATCGGTAAAGATTTTCCTATAACTGCATACTGGCATGTATGACTATATATCAATTGTGAAATTCCTGTTTCCTTGCAAAAGGTAATTGGTATTTGTGATCTGTTGACATTATCTCTTTTGGTTCACTGATGTTGACATGATGGCTACAACTTTCCTTTTCAAAAAACAATTTATATAACACGGTTTCTTTAGTTTTCTTAGTCTAAAGAACTTAATATGCTCCCAGCAGCTCTCTTGTCTGGTCAAGGTATAGGAAGTAGTATATATTTGAGCAAGTAAGATCATCATTTAGGGTCTTATCCATCTAGTTTAGCGTGGAACTAGGTGGTGCAGTGTCCAAGCACTACTTTCATTTTCTCTAACAACGGATGCAATTTGTTTTCTGGAATTGACCGTTTCTTGCTGGTATATGTCACTCATCTTAGTGGATGACCGCAATCTGCGGGTAGCTGATTTTTCTCAGTTTTGGGCAACGGCAAAGGTATATCCTCACTTCTTTCTATATTACCTTCTGGAGATTGGATGTTGTTTGCAGATTCTATGGAAGACTCATAATGATTTGTGAAGTCAACCACTTTCATAAGTACTTAGTTATACTTGGTCTCTTTGGTGTCTAGATAATTTCATGTGCACTAAACATTTGTCTAGTCAAAATATTCTCTTACATAGTGTTTCCTAGTATTTTGAACTTTCTGTCAGGAAGTTAGTTAACTTTACCCTCAAAGAATTATGCTCCATCAAAGTTTCAACTGACCTTGCATTTCCCTAGATTTAAGATTACTATTCTTTTCCCAACGTCTTCATTATTTTGTGCAAAACTGTTTTCCTTTATCGAAAGCTACTCCTATATATTGGTAATAATCCTTCTTCCTTTTTAGCAAAAATTAAGTGAATATGGTCCTTCAAAGATCCGCTATTCTTATTTTCTCTTTCCTTTAAAATCTTCTAGCTGTGTATTTATCATCAAAAAGGACATTGATATGGTGCAACTTTTAAAGTCCTTTCTCCTTTATGATTGCAAAAGTCTTGTTAGTGACTATGTACTATTTATAGTGGTATTTCACCTGGAAGGTAGAGTTGTTATTCATTTTCTGCTTGCTTCATGTTGTTTGCGAAACATCATGCGATCAACTTTATGAGACGCCGCCAGGCTTTCTTATTTGTAAGCAATGCATTCGTGACCAATGTATTCAGAATGATGTCCTTTCCTATATTAACAGAAATTGGTACTGTCTGCTTCTGCAATGCAAGTAAATATTTGTTTGTCTATGATTATGTGAAAGTGACAAGTTTGAAGATTACCTGTGATAGAGGACCTCTTGACAAGTTGGAAACTAGTAAATAAAAGGAAATGGCTTTGATTTCGAGAATTTTCCTCTTCCTGTATGTAGAAATTGAGTTTGATAAAATCTTCCTTGCCTCACTTTTGGATTGTGACCATTGGCTTTATTTTGTTTACCCGAAATGTAGATAAACCCTTTCTCATTTCAGTCTATGAATGCTTGTTGTAAATGATACACCTTGACTTGCTACTTATTATAAAACGAGATCAGCTAAAACATTGTCACTGCCCAATATAGAAAAATGAAAGTTTTTATCTCAATCGTACTTGAAAATGTCCTTAACATCTTGTTTCTTGTACAGAGATCTGGATATGAAACTTACATATTGGAAGCAGCATATAAGGACCCAACTGTGAGTTGTCGACATACTATTTACTCTTTGATTTGTATCTCAAATGAAGTATTCTTTTTTTATAGCATGTGTATATAGGTAAACACTCAAACTCATTATCTTATTTGAATAGAATGTCTCATATCTCTTACTTTCAAAATGGATATGAATCTACAGGGCTGTGCAGCAAGAAACGTACATGGGATCACACTAAATCAAGTACAGGAGATGGCAGACCAATGGGAAGAATCTCCATCGTTGTACATGCAGCTGGAAATTAAGGTCCTTATGCTGTTCTTTATTTTCCAACACTGACCTTGCTTTATATACACTATATGAGAAGAAGATGCCAAATTAATGCCATCATGTATGATTGTCTGTTGACCTGAAGGAAACTTATCTCAATGTTAATCTCATTTTATACGACTATGTTATAATATCTTATAGTCTTCGGTTTATTTGATTAGTCTTTCACGCGGTGGGATGACCTGAAGGAGAGTGGAATCCAAGAGGTATTAGAATATCTTATATACATCTCAGTCCTAAATGAGGCCAAGATTCCTTGTTGACCACTGTTCCAGTCTTAGCTTTCATTACATGATGCAACCTCATACCTTCTAATAAATATTGCTGTAGGTGGATATGGACATGGAAGATGATTTTGGACTGCCCGAAAGAAAATCCGACAACTGTACTCAGTCAGAAGGAAAGGATGTGACAGAGGGTAAATTTGATTGCTTGCCTTTATTACTATTGTCTTATCTTAACTAAGACAAACCGAAAGCATATGGCTGATCCTTTCTTTTTGTTGACATCATTTCAGGCTCTTACAAAAAGGAGATTAAATGGGAAGATGATGCTAACTCCCGTAAAGAAGAAGTGAAACAATTAAGCAGAAGTAAATGGTCAAATGTAGAAGAAGACAACGAAACAGAGAAATCTCAAAGCGGGAGACGGAACTCAAAATCGGTTTCCAAGTCAAGCCAAGAATGCCAGCGAGAAGGCAAAACTGTTTGGTGGGGCGACAAGGTAAACACATAAACATGAAAACATGCTAAGCATGCGAAAACATGTTCACCATCTGAAAATCCTCTGCTCATCATAAATGGTTTGTTTAAATGGTGATGATAGGGTGGAGACACAGGGTTTTTAATAGGTGCAGCAAGGAATATGAACATGCTTTCATTAGTAATAGGTCCAGGATCAGGATACAACTTGAAATCGAATCCATTGTCGGAAGAAGAGAGTCGTGCACTAGCTGATGCTATTGGAAAAGCAAAGGTAAAAGGAATTTTTCAGGATCAGCTTAGAGCAGAGCGTGAGTCTTTCAAAGCTGTTTTTGACAAGAGACATGTACGAATCGTTACAAAGGATGAGTAAGTGTATGATTTTACTCTGGGAAGAAATTAAAATTTATTTTCCCTCATCCACGACATTATTTGTTCCCACTTCTCATTCACATCAACCAATATAATTGATAAACTTTGAAAATTATAATAAACCATGTGAGATTTAATGTTTTTTCGTTCTTTTTTGGTTGCACTGGGATTATGAATATCTTCCACTTCCAGTTTTTAATTGTGTATGCATGTATAACATTGATGTAAATTTAAAGGAAATAAACATTAATCTTTGAGATTTTGACTAGTATTATTTTTAATAGAGTTTTGCATAATTTGATGCAGAATCCGTGGTCTTGCGACACATATTTGAATGAGAATTGCAGTTTTATAATCGTACCATTGTGAAAACCTCTATCTATGGACAAGCTTTAAAGATTAAATCGTGTTCCACAAAACAAAAGTTCCAAAGATAGAAAAACTTGTAATCGACATATGAAACTCCACAATGCTCTCGTTATAGAAGTAATCTCTACGGACATGATCATTACGTTTAAAATTAGCTGAAGATCCTTTGTAATAAAAGGGTAATTCTTATTTTAAACACGAGAAATGTGTAAAGAACTTTATTAGAGTCGATCATCTCACAACAAAAACAAAAGCAAACCCAAATCTCAAAAAGAATAATGGGAGAAACAGAAGAGAAAGTGAAGAATCATGGTGATAATAAAGAAGAGGAATTACACAACAAGGTTGAGAAATCAGAGGAGAAGAAGGATAAGGAGAAGAAGAAGGATAAAGATAAGAAAGACAAGCAAGAAGATGGAGGAGAAGAAGGAGAGGATCAAGAGAAGAAGAACAAGAAGAAAGATAAGAAGACGAAGAAAGAGAAGAACCCTGAAGATAAGAAAGATCCAGAGAAGTTGAAGATGAAACTTCAGAAGATTGAAGAAAAGATTCAAGCTATGGTCTTAAAGAAAGATGAGGTTGTTAAGCTTATTCAAGAGGCTGAACAAGCTAAGCCTAGTACTACTACTACTGCAGTTGATGCACCACCAGCACCAGCTAACTAATTCATTCAAAACACAAATCAATATATACTAAAATATTGAACCTCTGAAGTTAACTTTGTATATTTGATTCATAATTTCTTTTTTTTTGTTGATATTTTTTTGTTTTGTTTAATGTATTGTAAAATGTAAATTGTACAAAAATCATCTGAATACTATTCCGATTTATAGATACTGGTAATTTTATATGTATACTAGGATCATTGGATTCTTAATTAAGTATAGAAGAAGCATCGTGCGAAACTTTTTGTAACCATTAAAATGTCATCATCATTTAGTTTACTTTGTGAAAGCTTTGTTTAAGATGAATTATTGAAACCTAAAACTATAAAATCCCCTGCAGAATCTACAACAATGTAATATCAACGTGGCTTTAAAAGGAAACAGCATTAATTTCGTGCAGGTGAAGGAATTTTTCGGCGAAACTTCCATTTTCTATGTAATTAAAGTGCATGTTAATACTTTGTTGTATGAATGGTGTAGAATTTGACATATAAACCATTAACGTCCGCATGTTACACTATTCAATCTTTATTAGTTTTCACAGGAGGAGAACAAGACTCAAAACTTTTCGGAATCATTCATCAGTGAAATAAATTTTTTCTTTATGTTTGAACAAATTGGATATCTATTTATAAGAGGTGTAAATCATAGTAAACTAGATCTAATTTAATCTACGTACTTTAATATTCCCCTTTAAGATGAAGTATATATTGTGATTATACTCATATTACCAATAACTTTCCGAAACTGAATGGGAAATAGAGGTTTCGTGAACACATATGCAAGTTGATATTCAGACTTAAAATGAAGTATTCTTATCAGTTCCGATTCGATCTTCTCCCTTATAAAATGACAATCACGTTCAATGTGTTTTTGTCCGTTCGTGATAAACTGGGTTGTTAGCAATGTGAAGTATAGCAGTATAATCACAGTACAAGACTGAGGCGTCAGTGACATCATTCCAAAGATCAGAGAGAAGATTAGGCAACCAGATAAGTTCCTTGGCGACAATGGACATCGAACGATAGTCAACTTCCGGCGAAGACATTGAAACCACATCTTATTTCTTGGATTTCCATGAAATCAATGAACTGCCAACAAACATACAATAACCTGATATAGATTTCCGAGAATTAGGGCAAGAAGCCCAATCAGAATCACCAAATCTAGTCAACTTGAAGTCAGAAGTTGTAGAGTAAAATAACCCATGATCAATTGTGCCTTTCAGGTAATGTATGAGCTTGTAAACTGCGTGAAGATGTGATAATCAAGGATAGGATGTGTATTGACATAACTTATGGACATCATAAGTAATGCCAAGCCTAGTGAACGTGAAGTACATCAATTTACCCACCAAGCGACAATATTGTTCTGTATCTTCCAAAAGCTCTCCATCATCTTTTGAAAGTTTCAGGTTTGGCTCCATTAGGACAGAGCAAGGCTTACAACCAAGTAGAATTGTTTCAGTTAGCAACTCAAGAACATACTTGCATTGGCAAAGTGAGATAACATCGCTGTTTCTAGCTACTTCAAAACCAAGAAAATAGCATAGTGTTCCCAAATCTCTGAGCTTAAAAGAGCTTTGTATAGCAACTTTAATAAGTTATGTGGCTTTGTCACAAAACAGCTATATATACATCACCAGAATGTTTAATAAACAATATATGATCACCTAAAGACTTCTTGAACCCCAGCTGCATCAACGAGTCTGAGAATTTAAGAAACCATTATCTTATGGCTTGCTTTAGACCACACAATGACTTTAACTTGCAGACAACATTAGGTGGAAAAAAAATCCCCATTTCTTGAAGTTTAACAAGGAGGTAAAGTCATGTAGATTTCCTCTTTTAAATCCCCATTTAGAAATGCATTGGATATATCAAGTTGAGAGAGACCAACCTTTAGCAGCTTCAATAGCAATGAGTAACTTGACTGTGAAAAGTTTGCTACAGGGGAAAATGTCTCCACATAATCAAGGCCTTCCTTTTGAGTATAACCCTTAGCATCATCATGTAGCTTTAATTTATAAACCCATTTGCATCCAATAGGTTGTTTTCAAACAGATAAAAAATAGATTATCCAAGTTTCATTAGCTTCCAAAGCAGCAATTTCAACTCTCATCGCATTACACAATTTTTAATCAATTTTGCAGTTGTGTAAGACTGAGGTTCAACAATCGAATTCTCTGCATTTATGAAGATCATATAGGGAGCGGTCAAAGATGTGTAGGAAAGGACCTTAGACACAGGATGAGTAGTGGAAGAATTAACGCCATAGCAATGATAATCATGTATATATGAAGGAGGGCACTTCATTCTAGAAGACTCGGGTGTGCTTGGTGCTGCTGAGACTGAAGGACTTGCAAAAACAGAAACTAAAGGACTTGTATAAGCTGAAATTGAAGGCCCTACAGTATAACCATCACTCCGATCTGTTCCAATGCGTGGAAAAAATGATGAGACTGAATCTGAGACATGAGAATTGCATTTGAAGGGGAACAATTCTTCATAAAAAACCACATTCCGTGAGAGAAAGATGTTGTTAGTCTGCAAATAAAGTAACTTATACCCTTCGCAACTTGGCGGATAACCTATGAACACACAAGCTCGAGATCTCTCTTGGAACTTATGACATCCTTTAGGTGATGTACTAGCATAACTCAGGGGCTTTCTTCATCAATATTTTATAAGGTGTTTTGAAGCTTATGATTAGTGAAGGAGTTTGATTCATGAGAAAAAACTGTAGTCAAAATGCAATCTCCCCAAAAATTGAGAGGGACTTGTAACTGAAACAAGAGAGCTCTAGCCACGTTAAGAGATATGTTGATGCTTCCTTTCAACAACTAAGTTCTGTTCAGGTGTCTTTGGACATGAATTATAACCAATTATCCCTTTCTGTCGAAAAAGTTCATCAAATTTCAGCTCTGGTGCATTGTCGGATCTTACGCCTTGCATATTTGTATTGAATTGTGTCTCAACCATTTGTATGAACTCTGGAGAGAAAGTGAGAGTGTTTGTATTTAGAGAATGGTGCCCATGTGTATATGTGCAATAAATCAAAAGCAGAAGAACACAAATTTTGTCTAGGTTGGAATATGATAATTTCTTTTGTTTAGCCTTTTGACAAATCACAAAGAAGTAATCCCTTATTTTTGTGTTTAGAAATCCAAGAACATCATTCGACACACCAATTCTAGTAAAGGAAGTATGTCCAAGTCTTTGATGCCATATACTTGCATCTATTAAAAAATTCATTATTAAAGAAGTAAAGAATATCTTTTCTGCGACTGGGTCTTCAACATCCAAGACATAGAGGTTAGCTAGCTTCTTACCGCTTCTAATCACTAACTCCCTGACTCGATCCTGTATGATACAACAATCATGATCAAACACTATCTATGAGTCAAGGTGTGTTACTAATGAGCTGACACTCAGTAGATTCAAGCAGAATTTTGGTATATACAACACATTCTCCAAAGTGATATCAGAATTAATTGCAACTTTCCCAACTCCAACAACACGTATTGTGAGCCATTTGGATCATATGATGCAAAACTGAAGTATCAAGATCTATAAAAGATTCGTTAATATGAGAGACATGGTGAGTTTCACCAGGGTCAAGAATCCAAGAATTCACTTTTCTCACACATTTAGAGACTGCTAAAACATCAATGAAACTAAATATGGAAGGGGAAAAAATAATACCGAAGGCTCCTGTGAACTCTAAAATCGGTGTAGACTTTCCATTAGTTGGTTGTGACTGTAGTTGAGAGCTAAAATATGCAATAAAATTCTGAATCTGATCTTTGTTTAAAGTCCCAATCAAGTTCCCAATACCATCTGAACTCTGTTTTGTCCCTGTGATCTGAGCAGCAACCAGAGGAGAGGAATTTTGTTGAGCTTTTTCAGTGTTTTGTTTTCCTTTTTTCCAACCTACATGATACCCATGGAGTTTGTAGCATTTCTCTGCTACATGTCCAGTGTAACCACAATGAGAATGTGTGGGTTTCTTCTTCTGAATAGCTCCCAAAACATTCGTCTGATCCATATCATGAACAACATTCACTGAACCAGAAGATTTTGTATTATCAACCTGATAAGTTGCAAGAGAAACAACCATGTTGAAGCTACATAGGGTATCATGTTGAGTAAAATAACATGTTGTAAATCTCTTCAAGGTTTGGAAGAGGTTTCCTCATAATAATGTGTCCCCTGATAATAGAGTACTTCTCATTTTATCCAACTAAGAATTTTATGGTCTTGTTTCTTTAATTTTGTTCTTAATAGAGATTTATCTTGCACAATTGAAAGCATGACAACAACCACATGATTCACTAGCTTTAGCACTATCAAGATTATCCCAAAGAATTTTCAGACAAGTATAGTAGCCTGATAAACTTATATAACCCTGACGGAGATCCTGGATTTGTTAAATCAACTAAAATGTCCTTGGTAAATTAGTCATATGGAACCGATTTTGAAGATCTTCCCATATCTGACTAGCATCATCAAAGGTTAATAAGATACTTCCATATATCTCTTGTGTCGCAGTATTCAACAACCATGACTTGACCATAAAATTACATCTAGACCATATTCGAGAGAGATGATTACCTTCTTCAAGACGAGGAAATGAGCCATCGACAAAGGCAATTTTTTTCTTGGCGTCAAGGAGCTATCTTAATAGCCGAACACCATTTGTTGTAATTAGATCCATCAAGTTGTACAGAGATTATCGACATTCCTGGATGATCAACGCTATGGAGATACAACAGAGAATGAGAATTGTCGGGTTTAGCTTAAAAGAAACAACAATCGGAGCTTCATGAACAGAACTCGAGCTTCCAACACGCACCAAACGGTTAGATATGCGAGTGTTACGGCGAATCGAAGTCAATGCCATCTTTTATGATCAACGGATGAAGATGAGGTGAAATTGATTTTGGAAGATGGAAGAGAGAAAGAGAGATCGATTAGAGCAATTCGAATCTCTACTTTTGCTCTGATACCATATTATTTTTTACAAAAGAAGGAGAACGAGACTAAAAACTTTTTGTATTCGTTCATCGGTGAAGAAGAGAAGAAGTAAGTTTTTTCTCTATGTTTCAATACGCTTTTATCTACACTTTCATTTAGAACCAGGACAAACCGGATATCTAACTTAATCTATGTACTTTAAAAGTCTTCCTCTTTGATTTTTCCTTTTTTCTTTTTTTGTTTTCTACAGTTCTATGAACAAAATTAAATCCATTATGCAAATTCTAAACCCTCTAAAATCGAATTCAGGAGGAAAGTTTATAACACAGATAAACATTTAACAAATGGAATTACATTAGTGCAAGAAAACTATTAATTTTACCATTATCCACCTTCATTACATCATCTACACAAAGTTTCTTTGTTTGCTTCTGATTTATCTCATGCACTGACAAAATTGTTTCAAATAATACATATACATTAATAAATAACTTCAATAAAATACTTCTTGTCTATACAATACGTAAAAAAGAAAAGAAAAGAAAAAGAGAGTAGTTCAGAATCACACCAGAAGCTCAGTAAAAGAAAGAGAATATAGAATCACTCCATTAACTTCAAGATAGGTTGGCGGACGAGCCTTGAAGGAGACCATCCCTGATTTGAGTAGCCACATCGCGAACAGCTCCTGGTCCATGAGGTATAAACACAGCAGAAGATTTGGAACTAGCACCAATCTCTTTCATCGTGTCAAAATACTGTGTAACAAGCACCATGTCCATCACATCTTTAGAGGTTGTTCCTGGGACATTCACAGCAAATCCCAATACACTGTCGCGCAATCCATCTACAATTGCTTGTCTCTGACGTGCTATACCTAGACCTGAGAGGTACTTGGCCTCAGCTTCACCTTCAGCTCGCTTTATCTGCAGAATTTTCTCAGCCTCTGCTTTCTCGTTTGCAGCCAATCTCATTCTTGCAGCTATAAATAAGATGCAGAAACTCAAGACTTGAGGATTTACAAGACAAGAATACATAAATGATCGCAAGTTTTGTTAATTACCAGCGTTGATTTCGTTCATGGCCCGTTTGACATGTTCATCAGGCTCAATATCAACAATGAGAGTTTGAACAATCTCAAAACCATAAGCAGACATTGCCTACACAAGTGACAGAGATACAACATAAACATCTACATAGGCAGCCACAAAGAAATCAAACATTGATCACAATGATTATATACCTTCTCAAGCTCTTCTTCAACAGCTTTCGCAATTTCATTCTTCTGTTCAAAAACATCATCCAGAAGCAACTTCGGGACACTTGCTCTAATGACTAGAAACAACAACAAAATCGGAATATGAAGAGTTTCACATCAAATTCACAATGTAAAAAATGTTTGTGTGTGTTTACAATAATATTACTTACCATCAAACACATAAGCTTGAATTTGACTCCTAGTGTTACTGAGCTTGTAGAATGCATCATTCGCCTTATTAGCTAAAGCACGGTATTGAATTGATGCAACAACATTAACAAACACATTATCCTGAAAAACACACATACACACACCAAAGAAGAAGATTCTTAGATCAGTTTCAATCAAAAGAATAAACTTTCATACAGAGATTTTCAAGAGATTTGACTAAAACCTTGGTCTTTGTCTCGCAACGCACGTCCAATTGCTGAAGCCTTAAAGAGAGATAACCAGCAATTTGACTACCGAGAAACCATGGAAGGAAATGACAACCAGGTTCGAGAACATCTTCAAATTTCCCAAATGTCTCTTTTATCGCTACCGTTGATTGATCCACTTGAACACAACAAAACAAATTTCCCATCTTTTTCCAATTTTCACAACCTAACAAACAAAATATCAAAACTTTATTGAACTCACAGCTAACGATACCATGCTATCAACGATTGATTTCGCTGAATTACACAAATCCAACCAAAAAGTTTATGATCTAATCTCGAACCCAGAAATACAAAATACGCACAGAAATTTGAAAATCCCGTACGAAATTATGTTTCGAAACACAGAGAAAATCAAAGAATATGACGTTAAGATAATAAGACTGATGAGAAGAAGATGATTTGAGGTTTTACCGAAATATCTCCGTTTATTCGATCAGATATGCTTAGAGCCAAAGTAAATATTTCAGTGGGCACAGAGACAGAGAGAAGAAGACTTTACATATAACTTAAGAAAGACCTCGCTAGTTTTCAATTATTTCGAATTGTTACCCGTATTCATTGTAATTCACATTATATACCCACTATTAACTCAATTTAAATAAAAGCTTAGAAACTCTTTTTTGATGTTAAAATTACACTATATTCAGTATAATTTTAACACTAAACCTTTTTTCTTCTCTAATCATAACACTAAAACTAATCATTATTCTTTTGATTAATTAATTAATATAAAACTAAAATAGGTTAATTAAAATATTTTTAGAATTGAAATATGATTAATAATGTTGTTTGGTTTAAATTTTGTTGTTTTAGTGATTATTTAAGTAAATATTTTGCTTAAAACATTTAACTACAATATTAAATAACAATACAAATTATATATGAATTATTGGATGCAAATGGCTCTTATCCTAGTGGCAGGCGGTAACTCCACATAAAGCAGTTCATTTGCACAACCAGTGATCGAGTCTCTCTGCCTATATTATATAGTAATATAGCTATTGGGCCGGCCAGTTATGACCCAATATAATTTGCCTTTGACAAAAAAATGAATTATTGGATTTAATATAATTGCTTACAATTAATGATGTTAACGTAATTAAAACTGTTGAGTAAGGAAGACGGCGAACGCGAAGGGGATTCCGGACGAAGACGAAGACGATCGGAGAGCTAGCCACGGTGCTTTTCCGTTTTCGCGGCTTCCTCTGGAGGCTGCGATCCATCTCTCTCTCTTCTGAGGGCGATTTGAAATAGGCGATTCTAGGGTTAGGCGATTCGGCGTCGGAGAGGCGTTTCTAGGGTTAGGCGGCGTCGGAGCTAGAGCTTTCTCGGTGTTTCCGTAGGGCTTTCGCCTCGGGGGTAGGCGGAGGGTCTCGGGGGCTTTTTTTGAAGGAATTTTCGGGACTGGTTTCTAGGGTTTTTTGTTTCGTTTTGGTTCGTGGGAGTTTAGGGGAAATCTTCGACTCTGCTGGAGATATTCAAGGCTAGGATTCTGTGGGTCTAGAGTCGGATTCTGTGAAAGAGGGTAGTGGAGAGGTCGGTGTTTTAAGGGTATTCTATAGAGGTTTTGGCTCTAGTGTTTTTTGGTTCTATTTCTGGTTCTGGGGGTGATGCGTATCTGGAGTCTTGACAGGGGATGATCTCCGCCTCTTCGGTTTCCTCTTCTGGATTCTTCCTGGGTCAAATGGAAGCGAAGGTATGTTCTCTAGTAACTCTAAGTTAAGTTTATGTGTGGGTAAATCGTTAACTAGAATTTGGATCCACGGCTACGTTTGTTGGTGGTTGGGGATAGGGATTTCAGATAGTGAAGACATTACTTTCAGATTCGTTATCACCGATATTACCCGAAAGTTTGGTTCATATGTTTCACTGAATTGTTTTTTTCTATTGCTTACCTGGTGGAACCTAGTGATTGGGTTGTTAGCAGTGAGTTTACAGAAAATTTTAAATGGTCTAGCACAGACTTGTAGATTCTGGATTGAGAATCACAAAGTCTTGCGATTAGTACTTAGGAGTCCGATGATAGTGTTTGATACCTTTGAGGATGATATAGACCAGAGGGAAATTGATTCACGGAAAGCCTCAAATAAAGAACAGTGCTTTCTCACGATAAAGGTGAAAGCTAGTGTATACTTTATAACAATAGAAGGTTTCCTGCAAATTAAAAATGGTTATTGCTTCTATTTAATTATGTCTGATCAATTAGAAACCGAGGAAAGCTGGTTTATTAACTTAGCAATGAGTCTCGGGATTAATGAGGTTTATAGGTCAGTAAAATTGTTTCGATTTGTATTAAAAATTGGCTTTGCTTTTGTTGTTGCTTCTGAGGTTAAACTGGAGTTTCGATGTCGAAGAAGGCAGCAAAGGAAATTATTTTGGATAAATACGGAAAACAGGTTCTTTCATATTCTGTTTACGTTACATAGTAATTTCAATATGGATATGTTAGCGTTAAAAAACTTAAGACTCTATAATTGGTCCCTTAAATGTCTGAGAGGCAGAGGAGATAAGATCAAATCAATGTGTTTATTCACACGTTTGAAAATTCAGTTAGGATTGGCAGGGGGTTTGATTTTAAATTTGAAAATTAAACGTCACTTATCTTGGGTAGTATTCCTAAAGGATAGGAGTGTTTTGGGGAGAAAAACTAGGAAAATGAATAGGTCAAGTTTGAATATTCTTTCCTATTTAAAGAGGTTTAGTGTCACAGAATTTATTAAGTCACTAAGCAGTCAAAAAACAGAAAAGTTAGTCCAACAGTGGTCTCAAATAGCTTTCATGTCTCAGCTAAAAGTAGGTAAGAAGGTCATGACTTCAAAGTCACCATCTAGGGTTCTTAAAATTAAGATCCCTAAGATTGAAAACTCAGAGCTGTTGTCCCGGAGCTCAAGAGTGTTGATGGGGAGGTGTCTAAATCCAATGTTGCAGAATGTAGACACCTTTATTTTTAGGATGCCTCAATTTTGGGGTCTAGTGGGAAGAGTTCGGGGTTTGAATCTAGGTAATGGTCGGTTTCAGTTTGAATTTCAGAATGAAACCGACATGAAGTTAGTCCTAGATAATGGTGCGATAAATTTCGATGGATGGATGGTTTCCTAAGCCCCATGGAATACGTCTCACTGGAATTCCCTTTGAGTATAGGGTAGAGGAAGTTTATAGCTTGGTAGCTAAATCGCTAGGTGTGGTAATTAGTATCAATGTTTTTAAAGGACAAGTGCTTATTGAACTGCCATGTTCTAAGCCTTTGATCTTTTCATCGATTTTAGAATTTGAAGAAGGTTGTGAGTCAAAAATAATGATTGAGTATAGAAGATTGGAAGGATTTTTTAGTCTCTATTATCGTATGACACATGAGGATTCGTCATGCTACAAGAATAAGACAGAGACTAAGATTACCTTAAGTGAAAATGCTAGAAATACTTTAGGCAGTGAGAGAACTAAGTCGTATAAAGGAGCTTTCTTAGGACCCAGTAAAGGAAAATGATATCATTCTAAGTCTAAGTTGGGTTAACTTAGAGAGGATAATAATAAGAGAGGCAGAGGTACAGCCTTGCCTCAGTCACATGTAGGAGACATCACAAAGGTATTCTTACATTATGAATGTTTTTGTGGTGTATTTCGACAAATAAATTTTAATTCTTTTCTGTTTTTTTGGCAGAACAAAGTGGAGGAAGTGGTAGCAGAGATATCCTCGGTAAAAAAGGTGCGGCGTCCATTGTTTCAAGTGGATACTCACGTCGAACCAGAAAATGAATCTGAAACAGTGGCGGTGGATAGTGTGGTCGCAGAATCAGCGAAAGCTGAGCGGCAACAATTGGAGGATTCAATGGAAGATGTAGATGATTTGGAGGAGGACGACATGGTTTTGGAGCATATGGGCCAGGATAAGGCCCAATATGAAGAAAACGTGGAGGAAGACAAATCAGATGGGTTGAATGAGGAGGTGCTAGATGATATAGCACTTGAGGCTGCTATAATTAGTCAACGTGTCCAATCTGAAGAAGAAAGGGCCCAACAGAATGAAATGATGGCGGAAAAATTGCAGAGATATAGAGAAGCAAAATCAAATAAGGCATTTGTAATCTCTAATAAGCAAGTCGGTCGAACTATGACTCCTTTAAGGGGAATTAGCACTAGGAAATTAGCCTTAGTGGGCCAAATGTCACCAAACCCAAAAAGGGTTATGAATAAGAGTAAAAAAGCTCTGTAATTGTTTTACTATTATTAATAATGATTTTAAAATTATTATGTTGGAACTATCAATGTTTGGGAAATAAAGTTACAATAAATTATTTAAGAGATATTTGGAAAGTCATTAGACCAGATTTTTTATTTTTGTGAGAAACAAAGAATAAAGAATGTTTTATGGAAAAAATCCAACATCACTTGGGCTTTAACAAAATGGTAACAGTAGAGCCTGTGGGCTCTAGTGGAGGATTAGCTTTAATGTATCAAGATAACAACAATGTGCCAATAAATTATATGGAAAAGAATATGATAGATATAACAGTCAATCTTATAGGCATAATATCTCATATCACGTTTTTTTATGGTGAACCGGTTCAAACAAAACGATCATATATTTGGGAAAAACTCACACGAGTAGGTATCACTCGATCAGGTCCCTGGACTATATGTGGGGATTTTAACGAGATTATTGGCAATCACGAGAAAGAAGGAGGAATCACTAGGAGCATTAATTCTTTCCTCCCGTTTAATCAAATGTTACGCGACTGTGGATTATTAGAGTTTCCAAAAATTGGAAACAAGTGGTCGTGGAGAGGTGTACGAAGTAATGGAGTAGTTAGATGTGTTCTAGACAAAGCTTTCGGAAATGCAGAATGGCATGAGTTGTTTCCCAAATCGGAAATCAACTACATGGATATGATAGGAGCTGATCACCGACCAATTTTTGTAAATTGTCAAGATCAATCACATAAAATTAAGGCAAAACATTTTTATTTTGACAAAATATGGCTGGGAAAACAAGGATTCCAAGATATAGTAGAGCGTAGTTGGAAGAAAAAAGATAATAAACTACGAGCTCGTTCTTCTTTGATAGAGAAAATTAGGTTTTGTAGAAACAAGATATCTCACTGGCGATGTATGAATGTAAAGTCGGGTAGACAGGAGATAGATTATTGGAAAAGGGTTGTAGAACTAGAAATTTCTAGTGCAGTTGCTAATATTGAGGCCTTACGGGAAGCTAACGCGAAGCTTAAGGTAGCCTATTTGGAAGAGGAGGTCTACTGGAAAAAAAAAGAGTATAAATAAATGGCTGAAAGAGGGTGATGAGAATACAAAGTTCTTTCATACAACGGTGCGCCAACGGCGAGTACGTAACAAAATAACTGGACTAATAGATAAAAGTGGTCAGTGGGTGGTGAAAGATAGTGAGGTTCTGCACGAAGCAATTTTTTTGTCCCTGAAAATATTCTATCCCCTAAACGACCCAAGATGTATCTCCTTCTCCAGGACTTCGAAAAGGTACTTTTGGAAACGTAGGGTCTGCTCAAGGACCTACAGGTTTAGGTAAATACTTAATGCGTTCCCCGACTGGAGAAGTTATTTTTGGAGCAGTGATACAGGAAGCTGTTTCCAGTAGAACCTGAATCTAACTGGAGTTCGAGGTGGTGGAGGAACTGGATCGGAAAAATTATTTCTCAGAACTCTTCTCATCAACTAGAAAACAACAAAGCAGTGTGCTTAATCTAGAGCGTAAAGTCACAGACATGGATAATCAGTTTCTGATGAGACCTATTACTGAGGAGGAAGTCAAAACTGCTTTGTTTCAAATGGATCCAGATAAAGCCCCATGCCCAGATGGAATGACAGTTGTGTTTTTCCAATCCTCTTGGGAGATTGTAAAGAATGACCTAATTTCACTTGTGGATAATTTTTTAAATACGGGTTTTTTTGATAAGGATTTAAATAAGACAAATATTAGTCTTATACCTAAGGTGCCTTGTCCGACCAAGATGACGGAATTTAGGCCTATCAGTTTGTGTAATATAGGGTATAAATTGGTTGCCAAAATATTAGGGTTACGACTAAAACGAGTGTTACCTAAGATTGTTTCAGAGACACAGTCAGCTTTTATAGCGAGTAGGCTGATCTCGGATAATATTCTGATTGTTCAGGAGATGATTCATGCATTACGCACAAATAAGTCGATAAGTAGTAAGTTCATGGCAATAAAAACGGACATGAGCAAAGCATATGATAGAGTTGAATGGAATTTTCTTAGTGAGATAATGGGAAAACTGGGTTTTTGTGACAAGTGGATAAAGTGCATCATGTGGTGTATCTCAAGTATAGATTATTCGGTAATCATTAATGGGGTGCTAGAAGGACATATCACTCCAATGCAAGGGTTACGGCAAGGGGACCCTCTATCCCCATACTTATTTATCTTATGCACGGAGGTTCTAATAACCAGAATGATGAAGGCAAGCGAGGATAAGTGCATTACTGGGATAAAAGTGGCAAGATCTAGTTCGTCGATTTCGCATCTTCTTTTTGTGGATGATACGCTATTTTTCTGTCAAGCAAACAAAGTAGAGGCAACACATATTCTTCAGATACTCGATGAATATGAGAGTATGTCATGTCAGAAAATTAACTTTGATAAGTCATCGATTCAATTTGGGAAGCATGTTGGGTTAGACATCCAAAAAGAAATTCAACAAATATTGGGAATTAGTAAAAGGGATGGTCTAGGTCAGTATTTAGGCCTCCCGGAAATAGTAGCAGGGTCCAGAACAAAAGTTTTTGCTTTTGTAGCTGATAAGCACCATGCACGGTTATCTACTTGGTCTAACAAATTCCTATCCAAAGCGGGGAAAGAGATCTTGATAAAGTCTATTTTAACGGCATTACCAACTTATGTGATGAGCTGTTATAGACTTCCGAAGAGTGTTCTTCAAAATGTTCAGTCTGCCATAGCTAATTTTTGGTGGTCTAGTTCTGGGTCTACCAGAGGTATCCATGGGAAAACATGGAAAGATTTATGCCAACCGAAATCCAGTGGTGGTTTAGGATTTCGAATGTTAGAGGATTTTAATTCGGCTCTTCTAGCTAAACAAGTGTGGAGATTACTGGAGTTCCCAGATTCATTGTTAGCAAGAGTGGTCAAGGGGAAGTATTATAGGGACACGAATGTTATGAAAGTAACTAATAGTGGAAATGTGTCTTATGGATGGCGGAGTATTATGTCAGCACGACCTTTACTAGCAAAAGGGCAAATTAGGAGACTGGGAGAAGGTAGAAGTACTGGTATTTGGAAGGATCATTGGATACCAGACGTTATGCCGAGGGCAGCGGGAAGATCAGACTTACACATCTTTCCAGATCTGACGGTAGACCAATTTATAGATTACCGAACAGGGCAGTGGAATAAGACTCTAGTCAGGCAATATTTTGGACAGAAGGATGCCCAACTGATTCTGGCAATCAGAATACCGGGATGTCCGAAGCAAGATTCCTGGAGTTGGCATTATACGATATCAGGTCGATACACGGTCAAGTCTGGATATCAATTAGCTGTAAGAGCAAGAGATATGGACAAGAACAGTTATGGTCCCTCGTTTGCTTTGTTACATAAGGAATGCTGGAAGTTAGATTGTCCACCAAAATTGAAACACTTTCTTTGGCAGACATTGTCAGGATGCACAGCAGTGTATCGAAATTTGGTAAAACGTGGTTTTGGCAAAGATATGAGGTGTAGTAGATGCGGGGAGGATATCGAAGCGATATACCATGTTTTATTTGAATGCCCTCCAGCACGTCAAGTTTGGGCCTATCAGCGATACCGAGTCCAATCGGAATTTTTCCGGGGGGATCAGTTGGGCATAATTTGGATTATTTGCTTTCACGCATAAGACATCAGACAGAGTGCGCCAGTTTCCCATGGCTTATTTGGTACATCTGGAAAGCACGAAACGAGTTTTGCTTCTCGCAAGTTGATCTTGACCCTAGAATCATTGTGGAGAAAGCAACAACATAGTACAAAGAGTGGACTCTGGCTCGTCAACATATACTCCGCGAGAACTGAGGTCATATAACCTTGAGAGGATCAAGGCACCCTGGATATTCCCTACCACAGCTAATCTAAGTTTCACGGGCTATAAATGTTATGTGGACGCGTCCTGGAAGCATACTGACCTATTTACAGGGGTTGGTTGGGTTTGCTTTCCAGATTCGGTGGAAGGAGTATGCTCGGGATCGATCAGGATTCATAGATGTTTATCGGCTCTTCATGCGGAGCTTGAGGCAATACTTTGGGTCTTGGGAGCGCTTGTGGAGTTACACATCTAGGAAGTGGAGATCTCGACGGACTGCGAGACGGTCTTTTCTATAATCCAGCAACCCGAGGAGTGGCCGGCGTTCATACCATACCAGGAGGAGTTTCGAAGACTGCGTCTACGGTTTTCTTCTTGTTATTTATCGGTCATCCCAAGATAATTAAATCACAAAGCTGATGCTCTAGCCAAGTTAAGAGTAGCTTCTGTTTTGTGATTTGGTTGGGTCTGTTTCTGGTTATATTGTTGTTAAAAAAAAAAAAAGAAAAAAAAAAACTAAACTGTTGAGTAAGTTTGTTACGTTTACCACAAAACAGTTTGGAATATAAAATAATACAAAATTACATAATATACATTTGTTTGAAGTATAATAATATTTTATATTTTACAGCTTGCTACGGTAACCATACTAAATATAATATAATATTATAGCAAAAAAAGAATCATACTAGAACAATGTTATTTTTAATGTTAGATTGGAGAAGAAAAACTGTAAAATTGTTTTAGTGTCGAGTTGGAGATAGCTTTAGTTACAATGTCTATTAGTTCTTATTTAGATTAAGGAATGGGAAATCTTGATACCAAGAAAAAAATTGGTTTCTGGTATGTCTATCACATATTTAAAAATTTAGGGTCTATATTAAGAGAATCTAAAAGGTAAAGGAATAAGTTGTTAAGTCGGTTATATTGAAAGTCAAAGAAAAATATCCTAACCTGTTGCTTTTGACAATATCAATAATTATCGAAATAACTACAATCTTCTTTATAAGAAAAATGCTTCATTACAAATTTACCATTTTCAGTCTTTTACGTAACGTGAACGAAAATATATATATTGGTAAACTGCAGAAAATACTACAATTATTTTCCAAATTAGTAAATCTAAATTTCATGAAATATTAAAATATAATACTAAATATTACAACATATCCATAGAGAAAATAAGATGGGTACGAGCTAAACTTTCGACTCTAGTTATAGGATCTAGCCTTGGATTGATCGATACACATAACGACTAGTCCAAAAGAGATAATGCAAGAAATTAATACCACTAAGCACACACATAAGCCAGTAGAATCTCTCGAGATGGTACTGATTCAGATTCTCTCCCAAAAGCCATGGCGTGTGTTTGTTTAAGCCTGTAACAAAATTAACAGCCGAGACAAGAACCGAACTCAAGTAATATCCCATTGCAAGAGATGTCCAAGAGAGTGAGGTCGCTAGAGAACGCATTGTAGAAGGAGCTTCAGTGAAGAAAAACTCCATCATTCCAGCTAAAGTGAATAAATCGGCTGATCCGAGAAACACATATTGTATAGCCACCCAAAGAAACGTTATAGGAAGTGGCGATGAAGAATAGGAAGTGGAGTTGTTGTTACTTGAACAGCACGTAACTTCTGCAACCACTTGCTTGCGTTTGGTCTCGACTAAAGCTGCCACCGCCATTGCGACTACTGAAAGGACGAGTCCTGTTCCTATACGTTGGAGATGAGTTATGCCGGTTTCGGTTTTTGTTGTTTTTCTAGCTAGAGGAAGGAGGAAGTGGTTGTAGACCGGAGCTAAGATCATTGTGAAGATAACCGGGAAAACCGGTAAAGCTGCAGGTGGGACGGTGAATGAGCCAAGCTTTGTGTTCATTGTTGAAGCTTGTTGAACGGAAAAGGTTGAGAGCTGAGCTAAACAGCAGTTAAGCATAATGGTGGACATGAAAATAGGTAAAATCTGGATGACTATCTTCACATCTTTGACTTGCTCTTCTGTGCAACGGATTAGTCTAGGTAACGAGTCTTGCTCTCTCACTGCTTCACCGAGAAACGATCCGAGAGTTTCATCATCTCTGTTTCCGTTTTGCTTGATCACGTTGCTGTCACAATCGTCTCTTGTGTGACACGTTACAACGTTTTTTAAGGTATTTTGTCTCTTGTACTTGGCGTACAAAGCAGCAGATAAGACCTTAAATAGAGTCGTGATGGGACTTCCATTAGGAACCTTGAGACGATAAAAGCGAGAACCAGCCAGGAAAAGAAGAACCGAGATTAAGATCGCTGCCGTTGAGACACCGAAACCATAAGACCAGCCTTTGTTGTCTTCTAGCCAGACCACGATCGTGACAGCAATCAAGGCACCACACGAGAGGCTAAAGATGAAGTAGTTGAAGAAGAATGATCTTTGTTTCCTCCCACTCGATGTTTCTTCGTCGAATTGTTCTGCTCCGTGCGGTGGCAACGAACCTTTTATGCCTCCGACGCCAAGAGCTACCAAGTATAGACCCACGAATAGAATTATACGAGACCATGGCTCGGTTGAGTGCTCGTGGGATTGAACCGTTAGTACCATTAACCCCTGTATGTTCCACAAATTAATTAGTGCGCTCTAAAGATTAGACACACACACTGGGACTTTTTATATGTAGAAAAATGTTCTATGATATCAAGAAAATTAGAAATATTTATTGTACCAACTTAGTTACATGTTTTACATAAAAATAAGTAACTGTTCGCAGATTCGAATGCACCTATTACACTTAAAGTTTAGTAAAAATATAAATGTATGCACTTCGTGACAAAAATACTTGTATAGATGTATGCACCTGATAATGTGTATATTGTATTAATCATGATCATTAGTTATGCTACTAATTAAAACAGATTGTATTACTTAAATAAATGATAATATTTTTTTAATTATATGTATATTGCCGAGAAACAGAGGTCTAATTGACTTACCTTTGATTTAGGTAGTTGTCAGGTGATGAGTTCGAATTCTACTTATTTTAGTTAGATAATCTAGGTTATAGATCAGATCATTGTTGATCCAATGATTATTTATTAAAAAGAAAAAAAATTATACTTATATTTATTTTGTGACATCACATATCCTAAACATTAAATATTTTGATAAAATGCTTGTTAAAACATTTCTTTTGGTTAAAGAAATGCTTGTTAAAACACTATGTTTAGATAGTTCTTCTCCGTCTTTGGCCGAGTTATTTTTATGATTTAGCTATTAATTTGATATCAGCAATTCGACCTCAGTTCACTACAGAAAATAAATTATAAGAAGATTTTAAAAAATAAGTTGTGTGTTATAAATTGATTATTGTCGATCTTATTGTTGACAAAAAAAAATCTTTGGGTGAAGTCCATTTCCATTGATTTCGGCTGTTGGGTTGAAATATTTTACAGGTTTTGTATATAACTAAAACTTTACCTTAACCTGATATTTTTTCATTGATGACATATATTAATTAGAAGAGCTTACCAAAAATTCAACGGTGGCGCTGACTAAATAGATATGGAAAGTGGTGAAGAAAGCATCAGCCAAAAACCCTCCGAGAAGGGCCAAGAGAAAAGCTGTTCCCATAAATGCAGTTACTGCGTTTGCGGCTCCCGACGGCGAAAATCGCATCTTAATTGACAAATACAGCACTAGATTACTCGCGTTTGCTAAGAACGCTAAGTTCTCCAACACTTCCACACCTGTAAAAATTTTTGCTTAAAAATGATTAACTGACAATGAGTGGTAAGATTACTTGACATCAATTCTTCTTTTGGATTTGAGGTTCCTGTACAATCATTACAATTTACATTAAATTGAACAAAATAAAATCTAATTGCATATGAAGATTAGTAAAACATCATTTGATATAGCAAAAACAAATCTTTGACATCATGTAAAAGTTAAAAAAGATTAATAAAAGCTGGGGAAGGTGAATAAGTAGTAGACTCATTTTACAAATTATTATATACTGGAGTTCGATCTCTCCCGGTTATAAGTGAAAAAGGATTTAAAAAGTGAGTTTTGGCTATATATCAAATTTTGTCGATCCAATTGTTGATAGAAAAAAAAAAACTGAGCTGAGTGTAAGAATGACTGACCCAAGACGAAAGAGGCAGCAAGCATACCGCCATGGCGGCCACGCAAAGCCGGTTTATTTCTCCAGTCTATGTAACCATTCCACGCTCTTAACCCATTTGCTTCATCCTACATATCACAAAATACTGTCAAAATTATAATATATTTTGCAATTCTATCTTATGCATGCTAATCATAACTTTTTATTCGATTTAGGAAAGTTGTAGAGAGAGATAGAGAGAGAAGTAAAACTCACCATTTGTTGAAACGCCTGAGACATGATCATGAAGAAACAGCTGTTGTGGAGAATGAAAATGAATATATGATTAATAGCAATAGTGTGTGGACATTTATATAAAGAGAGAGAATAGTGAGTGGAAGTAAAGGAAGGAAATATTTGGTGTGTGGTTATTACAAAGCAGCGAAAACTCTCGAAACTCGACGTACAATTTCAGAAACAAAGAGAGATATGTTACTGTCTTTGATGTTGACTCTTTCTGTTTCTTTCCTCATTTACAAGGCAACCTACATAATCTTCAAGATTTAACTTAAACGAATTCCACATTTTTTGCTCATTTGGTTTACTAAATTTGTATAACGTCAACCGAATTAGAGACGCAACTACTTCATTGTAATGAATCCAGTATCTTAGAGTATTTCAGAATGGAAATGGATCCATGAATCAAAATTCTTTTGGTCGACTATTAAATCCACAAGACTCAATCTAATAGCACATTCTCTATTACATGAGGTGATACGACTATCTATCTATAATCAAAATTCGATACAAAATGCAAAAGTGAACAATTAACCACACATGATCAATGCACTTAATTCTTCACTATGAATATAAATAAACAATAATTGGTTTTTAATTACAATTTAGTAAATCCTAAAACATGAAATGGTTTTTTAGTCATGGGAATCTTGTAATGTATACCACTATCATGAGGCTTATTGGAAGGCATTTGCTAAGTGGCACACTATGGAAAATATGTTTTTGATTACCTATTATCTAAAACTAATGATTTTGTCCAAGATTATCATTGAACTTTTCTTCTAATATAAATGTTTTATAATTTTATTAGGTTTGTTTATTTCTTTTAGAATTTTTACACGGTTTAAAAATTACTAAATTTTGTATTTTATCTAAATAAAACATATTTTATCAAAAATGGTAAAATAATTTAATTAATCACAAATCAATCTACAATAAATTTTGTATAGAAATCATAAAACATCAATTAGAATAAATAAAAAAAAGTTTCTAAAACATCAACTAAAATGAAACAAATGAGCATTCAAATCAACAGTAAAATCATTATAATAACATAAAATTCAATAAAAAACCGAAAATATATTTTTTCAATTAAACAGTGTTACACAAAATTATAACGAATTAATGAATAATATAAATATTCTATGACAATTGAGTCAATTAACAAGGTAATAGCAAGGTCAACACAATTAAGACAGTTATTCTGGTTTAGATTGAATATCAACCGCTTAACGAATTATATATGTCCCACGTTGTAACCTTTTTAGCTAAGTCATAAAGAAATATCTTGTGGAATTTCTCCGATTGTATTCCGAAAACTGAGCATCAATTTTTTACAAGTAAATGGATGAATTCAAATGTAAGATCCGGTTAATGCTATACCGGTTTGATAGTGATAGAGAACGTGTTGTATGAGAGGGCGGTGAGAACGACTCGACCCATCTCCTCAATCTTATTGGTTCGTCATACGTAAATTAGAAAGTTGGCTGCATTATTATAAATACTGAAAGAACAATTGATATGAATGTTTCAAACGCAAGTTGCATACAACATTTAACTCTTGTGATTACGATATTTTTGTTTCATTGTCACGCATGAATTTTAACCTAATGTTGTACCGCAAGTCCGCAACATTAGTTAGCTTGTCGTAACTACGTATGAGTCATTTAATATCTAGACCTTTGGTTGCTAGTCGAAGTTACATTATGAGAAAAGAATTCATGACCAAATGTTCAACAAATAACATTTGCTTGAACATGAATTGAGAATAGTAATGTTTGTGAGTTTACTTCACACTCAAAATACTCAACCGATAAAAAATGTCACATTTTTTTCAACATATAGATATCATATTAATTTAAACGCCATGATAAAGACAAAAAGTTTACAAAATAATAATTTTTAGACAAATTACAAACACTACGAACTAACCAATGTACTTTGTTGTTGAGTAATCATGGAATCTGGTGAAGGAAAAAACAGTTGAAACTTCTTCTGAGGTAATCAGACTCCACTAAATAATACAAGAAAGATGGCCACTCATAAGGATTTAAACACCATCTTGATAATCTCCCCACTGTCTGATATGCATTGAATTTATGAAATTCCTAAGTCAAGTAGGGATTTCATGGCCCACAAAACTGCTTCAAATTCTGTGTGGGGATGCCTAAACATCTAGGAACACTTCGAACTCCCACATTTGCTCGAAAACTATAGTCAATAAAGTAATACCCACCCAAACCAGAGAATAGTTCTGAATTCTTTTAGGATCCATCCATAAAACAACATACCCAGTAAAATTGGGATTACCAATCCCAGACTTTGTCACTGCTTCTCATAACTCATTTGGTCTAACTAGAGAAAATTTACAGGAATCTTCAAGTTCTTTTTGTTCTCGTAAGTGAAACCACTCCTTAGCCTCTACCTCTGCCCATGTAGACATCTCATAGATTTCTATCTAATTTGAGAAACCTTTTTTATTCCTTACTTTTTCAAATATTACAGAGAATTCAGAAAAAACATCTAAATTTTTCTAAATTTGATATCTTCTAGAAGAGATAATCCTAATTAGAATAAATTTGCGTTCAAAACGCAGCCGCCGCAGCCACTTAAGCGGCAAAAAAACGTTAGGCGATGGATAACCGTTGCGATTTTGTGGTATTCGGTCAAAAAATTGGTTTCTTAAGAAATCACGTATTTAGCTACTTTCAAGTTTGAAATCGAATAAGTTCATCATATCTACAAGTTTAAAGCATAAATCTTATGAAAACTGGAAGAAAAATGATGAAAAAGAGATTTTGGCCGCTGTTTTTAGGGGTTTTCAGAAAAAGATGGGGGCTCTAAGGTAGATGATGAAGAAAAAATTTCAAAAATACCTTCGTCGGCCGAGCTGTCGACATGGGCTTCCTTGCATAGCATTAAGCCATCATACCACAACAAATTCATTGAATTGTAATACA
>JAKUCM010001301.1:0-17826 GCA_023374145.1 Lepidium sativum | reverse complement strand
TTTGTCACTTTAGGGGGACAACCTCTTTCTTTGGATGTCATCAAAAAAGATTTGCCCTCATGCTCTGTTAGTCTTTTGCTTGAATCCAAGTGGACATTTATAACACAGGAGGTATCTCCTCAAATTCAATACTACTATGTCCGTGTAATATACGTTTTTCTTGCTTATTTGGTATTGATTCACTTTCATGCAACAATGAATTGCAGGAGCATCCGTATTTGAACAGGCCATGGTTCAAGCTACATCCCTGTGGGACTGAGGAATGGATCAAGCTGCTTTCCGAAAGTTGCAGCTCTGCTGGATTTCAGATGTCAGTTGAGTTGTACTTAGTGTCATGGTTTTCTGTTGTCGGGCAGGTGGTTGGTCTTAGGATTCCTCTTGAGATGCTGCATTAGCTATCTCCTGACATAGGATGAAATGAATGGCTCAAAACCCTCGGTAACATAAATCCTTTTGCATTAGATGAACATATCATTTTTTAAAGAAGCTGATAAAAGGGTGATTGATTTTAGGTCCTATTATATTTTGTCAATAGATGTTCAGAGTTTTACTTTCATAACAGCCTGGGGGTTGAAAAATCTGACCAAAGAATAATTTTGTGGTCCAAGGAGCTTGTTTAATAAGTTAAAAAGCTTGGCCTTTTCCTTGAAAAAGGAAAACCACTCTCCCGCGTGTTTGAAATTTCTGTTGTTGTGACATGTAGGGACTAAGTAACCTGTCAAAACAAGCTTATATATCGTATTCCTTTTATTGCTTTCACAGTGACCTATATTTTGACAGAAGCATATAAATGAAAGCCAAAAATAAGAGCAAATTGCTGCTTCACATATGTAGCATAGCTTTTTGATGGATTGACTTCAGTACGTGCCGTGTAATATGGGATCTCAAGACTCCATCCAAGTCATCATCTTTAGAATCTTGAACTACATAAGATGTCAGTTTTATACCCACACACATATATATAAAGAGTAGCAGCAGCTTATAACACAAGCATATTGACAAAAAAACGAAAGCATCACCAAGATGGAGAAATGTGTGGTTCGCATAGCTGATTATTTTCTCTTCATTTTCTTCAACATTTTCATTGTTTTCCTGTCTGTAACATGTGGAGGAACTAATCAAAATGGTGACGTAGAAAAACTTTCATTAGTTTACGAAGACGTTAGGATGGGATTGGTGGTGGACGTGGATTCCATGGAAGGAAAGTTTGTGAGAAGGTCGATTACCATGGCGCTTTCTGATTTCTATCGTGTCAATAATGGCTATCGAACAAGAGTCTCTTTCTTATCCAGAGACTCTCATGGTGATCCTCTCCATGCTCTTTCCGCAGCTACGACAATAGACTTTTGTGTTCGTGTCTGTTTACTCGTTTGCTACAATGTCTTAGATTATTTTCTTCAGAATAATAAGCTCATACTGGTCACTAAATAGCTGGAAATACATTTCTCAACGCCATAATTAAAATGCTTAGACCAGGATTCAAATTTTGCCACTGTAACTTTAATCATAGATCATAGTTAGCACTGTGTACTTCTTAAATGGACTCCTTATATGATAAACGTTACTGGCTCTTCAAATATCCAACCCGGTTATATGAAGAAAAATGTTATAATACACTTCATCTGAAGTGGTTAAAAAGAAAAAAAAAATGAACTTTGCCTGAAATGCATCACCTAGTGAAGGTGTTCACTTTTCATTTTGTCTGATCGTTTGGAGATGGGATTATTCGAACAGCCATGGATCTCCTGCAAAACGAAAACGTAGAAGCACTTGTTGGTGGACAATCCTTGCTCGAAGCAGAAATATTGGCAGAACTTGGGGAAAAGACTAAAGTTCCAGTGATTTCTTCTTTCCAAGTTCCTAGCTCGTTGAGCTTAACCAAATATAATTACTTTATTCACGCTACGCATGATACATCCTCCGAGGCAAAGGGAATTACAGCTTTGTTCAGCAGTTTTAAATGGAAAAGCGTTGTTCTTATCTACGAGGATGATGATGATTGGAGAGAAAGTATACAACCGTTGGTTGAACATTTCCAACAGAAGGCCATTCACATCGAGTACAAGGCGGAATTTTCGATCTCATCAAATGAGGAATCTATCATGAAGCAACTAAGAAAGTTTAAGGCCTCGGGGATAAGGATTTTTGTTGCGCACATTTCTGAACGTATTGCAAATCGTCTCTTTCCATGGACTCGGAGGTTAGAAATGATGGAGGAAGGGTATGCTTGGATCCTTACAGCGAGAAGCATGAATAATTTTCAATATACAAACTCTTTAGCAAAAGCAGCAATGGAAGGTGTGATTGGTTTCAAGTCTTATATTCCATTCACTGAGGAGCTTCACAACTTTACTTTGAGATTGAAGAGATCTTTGCTACTCGAAGAAGTTACGAGGATGAGCATTTGCAGCATATGGGTTCACGATATAGCTCGGCGTCTTGCAAGAGCAGCAGAAGTTGCAAAGCTACCGGGTTTGCCTATCAATGGTCTGCTTGAAGCAATTTTAAAGAGCTTTGAGCATAAAGGTTTAAGTGGTGACATCAAGTTCATCAACAAAAAAATAATCTCAGACAAGTTTGAGATTGTGAATATGATAGGGAGAGGTGAAAGAAATGTAGGACTTTGGAATTCTAGGAGTTTCATCAGCAATAGAAGAAGACGTTTGTCTTCTACGAGTGCACTTGAGACAATCATCTGGCCTGGAGGGGTCTACTAGTATTCCTAAAGTCCGTTCGTTGAAAGGGATAAGAGATTGTAAGAAGAAGAAGCTTAGAGTTTTGGTACCTGCGGGAAACATACCTTCTCTACTGGAAGTGAAAACAAATTTTACAACTGGAGTCACAGTTGCTAAAGGATACTGTATAGAAGTTTTCGAGACTTCAATTCAACCTTTCAATTATGAAGTGGAGTACATACCTTGGCCTGGTGAAAATAACTACAATAACTACAATGAACTTGTGTACGCAATTGACAGCCAGGTAAATTATATATACAGTATACTGTATCGCGGTCTATCATTAGTTGATATTAAGTTTAGTCATTTAGTTTTGTTTGTTGCTTCTTCTTCAGAAGACAAGTACGATGCAGCTGTTGGGGATATCACGATTACTGATAACAGATCTTTATATGTAGATTTTACATTACCTTTCACTGATACGGGTCTTGCAGTTTTGGCTGCCAGAGACAAAAGCATGTGGATTATGTTTAAGCCTATGACACTTGGTCTTTGGCTAACAATTGTAAGGGCATCCACATCTTTTCAAATTTTTTTTTCCTAAGAATCCCTAGGGGTTCACTAATGTGGATGGTCTAAGTTTTTCTATCTTGATGGGGGCTATAGTGTGGTTGAAAGAGCGGCGTGACAACACAGACTTCCAAGGCTCTTGTTTTCAACAGATAGGAACATTGCTATGTTTTGGGTTCTCGACCCTTGTCTTTGCACATCGTAAGCACGAGAAAGTCGACATTTTTTCTGTTGTGAGAGGAATGTCTAAAAAGTCAACATTTAAATGTGAGTTGACTCCGACGTGGAATAAAACGGCAAAGAATACTGGTTCGTCGCGTAAGAAAAGAGAGAGTCCCGACAAGACAAGATCCTCTTTAAAGACAATCCATCTCTTTCTTCCAACTAAGCTCCGACCCAAAGCAAACTCATCGCTGAATCTGATTCCTTCATCAAAGAGTAAGCTTAATTCCATCTCTCGCTTTTAATTTCTATTTTCTCTTTCAATTTGCTTTTCCTGATCAGATCTGAGCCGAAACTTAACTACATGACCGGCGTTGAGAACGGCGTAAGAATGACATCTCCGGCAACATCTTCGACATCCTCCGTCGCCACCACAAGTGTCCACGTAAGCGCTCTTGACGGACTCGTAAACGTAAACTCTCTCTTCACCATCGCTGTTTTCGTAGGTCTTTCATTAGCGACTCCAGGACAACGCAGCCTTGAACAACGATCTAGCTGCGATGCAAGTGTTGACGTCGCAAAAAAGCTACTTGTTTTCGAAGTTGTCTCCTTTAGCTTCTTCCTTTTCTCTTCTCTCGTAGCTCAAGGTCTTAAACTTGCCCTTAACCTTCTCAATAGCAAAGATGTTGATGAGATTTTCAGAGCCCACATCAACATTAAGGTCTTGAGATGGGGAATGATGGCATCTGCTGTTGGATCTGTCATGGGCTGTTTGTTTTTGATGCTGTCTATGGTTAATGTGATTCAGATCCGTCTTGGTTTGCTCTCTTGTGGCAGCAAATCAGCGGTTCAGGCGGTTGCAACGCTCGTGACACTGGTTGCTTCTGCTCTGTTGGTTTACATCTCCACTGCCATTTACGCTTTCTGGCAATAATCGATTATACAGAGGAGAATGAATCATTTGGAATGATGAGTCTCTCAGGTTCCAAGGCCATGGCTTTATTTTGATTAGCCAATGTAAACAACATGATGACAATTATCTCCATATTTCTTTGTCTGTTTAATAGATTGACAAGATAAGAACATTGGGGAACTAAGAGAAGCTTTTGTGAACACAAATGAAGCTATCTGTTTTGTTGTTTTATTTTGGGGCTGAGGGGTTTGGTGAAAGTATTGGACTCGATTTCTCTAACACTGTGGATAACATTATTGATGTTAATGGAGAGATGATTGGAATGTTCTTCCATCTCCTTTAAGGCCATATCAAGTTGATGTTGCAACGCAGCACAACGTCTTCTCTCTCGGTTTAGCTCTGCGCTTAGCTCCCGAATCTTTGTGTCTTTCTCGTCCTGAATAGTTCATGAGTTCAGAGGAAAAACAGACTGAGGTTTATAAGAACATGCTCTATCTGGTATTCTTTTGTTTAGGTAAGCAAATGATCCAAATCATATGAACTTACCGGTGTCTGAAGAAGCTGAGAATGCCGTCGAACATTAGGCAAAAGAGGTAAGAGAGGATGATTATGTTCTTTCACAAATTTTGTGACAATCCATTTGCTGGATTTCTCTCTTTTCACCACAATTAAAGCCTTACAACCTTCTCTTGTTATAGCCCGAGGTTTCCTGCTCTCACTTCTCCGTGGTCTCAATCTACGGAACCCTTCTTTGTTACACACAAGTCTACGCCAAACAACAGTCCCATCTCGCATTGACCGCCTGAATGCATCCACTCGCATAACGAAACCTATGCCTGTAGCGTAATTTTCATAGAAAGACTTTGCAGCCTCTTCTGATTCAAACTCCATACCAATGAACGGCTCCACTATAGGAGAAACTTCATCTGTGACTGTATTCATTCCATCTGAATTCTCCATCATCTCTACATCTTCTTCACGTGAAGAATTCCCTTCCACTGCCACATAAAACACAAATATCTCAATTCAATACGAAAGATGCAAAGCTACGAAACAACTGTTCTTAGTCTCGTTCATCAAACCATAGCAACCACTTGTCTAAACTAATTCACAGCGGTTCTCATATGCAACATTGAGTCCTAGCTTAGAAATAATGGACCTGAAAGTTGTGTTGATGAACTCTTCAGAGCTTAACAAATACACCATAGCTTACAGATATCAATCCTCAACTAGTCACAACTGAGAACAGAAACTCTAAAGTATGGATTTTTAGACCCTAATGAACAGGAAGAAGAGAGTATCAGTTTCACCAAAGTGGGTTCATAGAAGAAAATTATCAAATGGAGCATTCTAAACGCTATTGAGAATTTCTATTCCATAAATTGATACACAGAGGCAACATAGAATAAAGGGAGCAAACCCTCGAAGTTAATCGAAACAAATAGACCAGAATTTCAATTAAAAAAGATTGATTTTTAGAACAATGGAAAGAGGAATCGAATTGAATCACTCACTTCTATGGAAGATTGATGAAAAACTCGAAATTGTGATATTTAGAGAAAGAAAGAGATGATCTTTGAAACTGAAGTTAGTGACTGAGAAGAGGTGAAGAAGACGACGACAGAAACGAAGATCTGATCATAAATTCTTGTACGGTGACGATGACTGACTGATTTTTTTTATAGAACATGTGAACTTCTTCCACATTTTTTCAATCTCCCCGTTGAATTTGAGAGAAGTAAAAAACGGCATTCAGTTTATGAGTTCGCGATTAAAAATATCATGTACTTTATTTTATAGTTTCTACTTGAACTACTTTGGCCGACCTCTTAATGCCTTTCATATTTGGCTTACTTTACTAACATGTGTGCAAGTGTCATGACATTGTACCGTATATTCCGACTAGTAAATGTTAAGAGTTGTAACCTGAAGAAAAGAAGAACATAAGTGAACACATCGGAAATCGCAGAGCCGCAGTTAACACTGGTGCACTTGAAAGAATAGTCCAGGATTCACAAGACGAATTCCTTCGATTCACTCTGCATTCAATCGTTGTTACACTCAATGATTCAATTCAATGTCTCAAAATACATGAAAAAGAAGATCCAAGACAAAACTAAGAAGAGATTTCTTAATTTATCAACCTCCAAAATCTATTTCCTTTCTTTTATTCTACAATTATATAACCAATAGATAAGTTGTTATTGGATCCCATAAACCGAACCAATATATAAAATTAACCCAACAGTATGATCGGTATTATCCTTTACAAAAACCAAAAATTCGGATTAGCATTATACCAAAAATTCGGATTAGCATCATACCAAAAAACCAAAAATTCTCTTTTCAAGGAGGAGAGAATGATGTAGTCATAATACCAAGCCTAGAACCAAACAAACCTATGACAAAAGCCAGAGCTAAGAAGATGAGAGAAAGAGTTGGAGAAGTCCTTACCAACATCATAGGAAGCTCACAAGATCACGGACTTGAAGAAACTTCACCTCGTCGTATCAAACTCGATCAAAGTCATTGCCGCGACTCACATACGCTCGTGCAGCTAGGATCGGACGGAGCTTCTAAGGATCATGATGGCATTGGACTTCAAGAATGTGACTTAGAGCACCAAGAGTCCCTCATGAAGAACAATGATGGAACATGGCTTGAGCTGGAACCAACGAAATCGACATGGCCTCTACTCCAACTTTCCAAGGTACGTTTTGTGTCTATTCTTGAAATTACTTGAGCTTCTTGCAGGTCCTTTCAAGCCCAGTCCATTGAGTCTTAGAGTCTTAAGCAATTTAAAAAAGGCCCATTAAGGCCATAGAGTCGAGCTAAGCCTCTATATTGTGGAGGAAAGCTCACTTGTACTATTTGGTACAAGTTGCACGTTTTTACCTTTTTTACTTTATGCACTTTTGTAATTTTTCCTTTTTCCTTGAGTCAAGGCCTTAGGGCTAGCTGATAGGACCCTTTATAAGGTCCCCTTGCAGCCGTGTAATCCTCACAAGTTATATCAATAAAATACGAATTTCTCTCTAAAAGTGTGTACGCTAAAATCTAGCCGCCGCTTTACTCTCTTCTCTTGTTTCTCGTGAGGCTTTCCCTTGAAACCAGAGTGAGCTCGTGCATTATAAAGGACCTTATCATCCTTCTTGTGTCTGCCATCAATCCCCCTTCAAACCCCAGCAATTGATTTCACAAAGGAAGCTCTCCAACGATACTCTTTGTCTAATCTCCACCAAACCTCCGAGTATAAGCACCTGCAGATCTTATATCATTTGGTATCATAGCCCAAGTTTCCTACAAGTTATATCAATAAAGTACGAATCTCTCTCTAAAAGTGTGTACGCTAAAACCTAGCCGCAACTTTACTCTCTTCTCTTGTTTCTCGTGAGGCTTCCCCTTGAAACCAGAGTAAGCTCGTGCATTATCAAGGACCTTATCATCCTCCTTGTGGCTGCCATCAATCCCCCTTCAAACCCCAGCAATCGATTTCACAAAGGAATCACTCCAACGATACCCTTTGTCTAATCTCCACCAAACCTACGAGTATAAGCACATGCGGATCTTCTATCATTTTGTATATATCCTTTAACTTTATATTTTCATTCTGTATTTGAAGATTCATAGGTTGTTTCAATAACTTTCAAAAAGAAGATAGAATATCAAAGTGTGCCTATTAAGTGGATTAGTTGGCTAGTTGTTTCTTGTGTGGTTAGAACGTGCATCTAGGATTACAAAACTTAGTTGCAGGTTTCCTTTTGCCATTAAAGAGCACCTAGGAATATGGAGAAAATATGGCATTTACAAATTCACATAAAAGCATAGTTTCCCTAAAACTCATTTCGCCATAAAACTATAATTTCCATTTCTTTTATCTACTTTGACTTATAGTGGATTTTTTATTATTTTGAAGATATAAGTGAACCAGCCGAAGCAACTCCTGGTCTAGCTGAGACGTTGGCTCAAATACAAGCCCAAATCCAACAGCTTGGAACATGCATGGGCCGCTTGGAACCACGCCTCGCCCGAGCAAGGTCGACATCACCACACGTGGGAGGTGGTTCTGATCGTGATGATCTGATTGATCCAGATCCCGACCCAGAACCGTATGCACAACCTATGCCATATAGAGGACATGGACGTGATCCGTATCATAGTGGACATGAGCAAGAAGGTCCCTTAAAGCCCACGACCCAAAACTCACCGCACCAATCTTTGCGGGGGGAGTTAATCCGGAAGCCTATCTCGATTGGGAGAAGAGGCTTGAGTACATATTTGAGTGCTACCACTATGCTGAACAGAGGAGAGTGAGCTTTGCCGCAGCTCAACTCACGAGCCATGCACTATCTTGGTGGGACAGAGATGTATTCGAGAGGAGAAAACACCATTATGCACAAATTAGTACATGGCACGAGATGAAATTCAGTCTTAGGAAAAGGTATGCCCCTCCCTATTTCCATAGAGACTTACAGAAATATTTTTGTAAGTTGGTACAGGGTAATAGGTTCGTGGAGGAATATTTTGAGGAGTTCGAACAACTTCAAAACCGACTAGAAACTAAGGAGTCCGAGGAGAATCTTATGGCTCAATTTCTCGATGGCCTTCAAGAAAAAATAACTCGAAAGGTGGAACGACAACCTTACCATGAGCTTAGTGAGCTTCTACACTTTGCCACACAAGCTTAACAACACATCAAAAGCAAGGCCGCTACTACAACTCGAACAAGGAATCAAACCACTTGGCAAACTGCACTCACTAGGCCGCAAGAAAAAACCAAGAATGTGGAGATTGAATCTCGGTTCAAGAAACTAGACCATGGAACGTCCTAACCAAACCAAACTGAGGTTAGTAAATCTCCTCACAAATCTATGACTTGATACTACGAGTTTTAACCCTATATCCTACTGCAAGTGCACAACAAACAAAATTGTATTTAGGGATCGAATCCACGAAGAACCAAGTTACACTCTCAATTCCTATTGAATCACAAACTATATCAATCGAATAAAGGAAGTGAATTCTAACAACTTAGATGTGAATGTAATCAAATAATTAAGGCCATCGGATGTCATGTATTCATTCGGGAATTAGAATTCTTGTTAGGGAAACTATTCAGGAACTACTATAATCTTATTCTCGGCTTGAACATGAATAAAGGCAAACCAACTCATTGAATCTACCCCTCTATTGATAACCTAAAGGTCCTAACTCTCGTTAGTTTCAGATTACAAATAGGCTTTATCGTTTGGGTTCAATTACCCACAATCCGACCTAGCATCAACTCTCGTTGGTAGTGAAGGAATTGCTCCTCTAATCTAGTTCTAGTTCTTAACAATCTTCTGGAAAGTTAACAACCTAAAATTATTGAGTAAGTGATCAGCTAATTTATGCATTATATTCAAGTATTAGAAGGAGAATCATCTATTAGTCAATCCTATTTGTTCCCCAACAATGAATTCTAAAACCCTAGAATCCCTATATCCGATCTTAGATCTACTCAGACATAGAACGACAAATTTGGCAAGTCATGATGAACTGAAATTGAAATTGCATAAAGATAGAATAAAGAGGATTCAAAAATTCTTCTCAAGTATAAAAAGATCTTCTTCCTAGCTTACAAACTCTCAAAACTCTCTAAAATCTTGTTCTCTAATATTAAAAGACTGCTCCAATAAAAATAGGAAAAAGAGTATTTATAGGGCCCAAAACAAGGGTTGAAAATAGCGAAATTAGGTTTCTACGAAAGGCTAGGATCGATCGGGCACTAAGCGATCAATCGATCCCTTGGATGATAAGTCGATCTTCTCAGAAACCAAGTCGTTCTTCAGATCGTGCGCATAATCCTTTGAGATGCCTGATCGATGGATCCTTGATAGATCGATTGGTCATTCCTTTCGTGGAGAATGACGGAAAATGCTTCAAACCTCTCCAAAGTCCACCTTCAAACATGATTCTAACTCTGAACGTTTTTGACCTGAAATCTCAATAAAACATAGACAAATTTCTCAAATATAACTGTAATAATGAGCTCAAAACCGACAAAATATAAGGAACATCAATTCCCTTAGACTTAGCTTCTTGATTATCCTCAAGCAAAGAAAGAAAGACCGTAGGAAATCACGTCTCATTATACAAATGATTCTCTCGAGATCCTACACATCAAGTCCAAAGTGATCACAAGAATATGACTCATCAAAATCGAGACCACCTTGTACTTCCTCCAGACTTAGCAAACACAATAATCTCGCGTCAGAACTCAAAACAAACAATAAGAGCTCGCATACTGACTCCCTAATAAATCTAAGTGCAGTCTCATTCGAGGGAATATCGATCAAAAGGCTTAGAGTTCCTACTTCTACTCTCTAGATTACCTTCAGTTTGATTCCATCTCTCTCTTTTCATAAGAAAAATTCTTACCAGTAAGTTGCTTCATTGAAAAAGGTCACGTCATTGGATGTATCCTTCGAGACATCTAATTCACTCTAAAATTTTGCAGTGTCATTGGAAAACTTTTACCCTAGGCTAACTTAATGCAAAGATTTATATCGAGTCAGAATTTTTGGCTCAAGATGCCCTAACATGGTGAAGAGAGATACAAAACCAAACTTACAAGGAACATCTTTCACTGAGTAAAGAGAAGGAACATACCTGATGTATTACCAATTCCCTTGACGAGAGGATTAAGTCAAGATATGTGTGAAATCAGCATGAAATCCCCTGAAAGTTGAGATGAGTGTGCTCTGAAACTGAGTGTTGCTTTGTCTCTAGGTTTTCAAATAGTCTAATCAATTCGTGACAAATGCAAAACAAGTGATACTAAGTTCAGGATAATGCTAAGGAAATAGAAAATCATGTGATCTCATTTCAGTATCAAAAGCTCAAAAATACAGAAATAAAAGAGGGAAATAATTTGAAAATCCTTGAATGAAAAGAAACAAAACAGAGAAATGCGTTAGTCAATAGGTGTTCTCCCCCAAACATACTTTACACCGTCCCGGTGTAAAAATAAACCAAAGGGAAGACATATAAACGCGCATAAGAAATAAAGTGAACAAAAGAAATAGTCTTAAATATAATAAAAATAAAGTGCAAAAGAAGTAGAAAATAACTAAAAAGCTACTAAGGACTCTCTCTCTAGTGGGCCCCTGGTGCTCTGCGGTGGCGAGAAAGATGTTGATCCACTGTGTGATCATCCTCGTCATCGTCAGACCGATGTCTTGCAACATCCGGTCGGTGGGTAGGTGTAGTAGGTGCGGCAGCATGCTTGTCACGATCAGTGTCAGGTGCACTCATACAAAAGGCAGCTGGGATCCTCCTCAATGTGTTCCAGATGGTCCGCTGAATCGACCTCTTCCTCCTCTCATTCTCAACCTGCCACTCTCTGATCTACTGATCTATGAAGTCCGGCGAGTAGTGAGGCAATCCGAGTTCCTCCTCAGGAAACTCGGGAAGCAGAAAACCAGAAGATGGAGCGGCAAATACTGGAGGTACAAAGTGAGTGGAGGTGGAAGCTCCAGCTCTTCGAGATCGAGCATGCGGTGCAGTCTCCTTCTCCTTGAGCTTACCAGAGATCTCGGGATTCGACAAGTCAGGTCTGAACTCCACGTTCTCTCTGCAGCTTACTGAAGTGAGGTGGGGAGCTAGGAAGGTGACATACATCATCTGGAGCGTATCATCGAAAAACATCCACTGCTTCTTCTCTAGAAGGTACCCAAATCGCGCCAAGACAAATGTATCAATCAGATCGATCCTCTGAATAACCTCTGTCTGCTCGAGGTCTAACCCATAGTGCATGAAGATCGGTGTCAGGAGACTACCGATTGGCTCGACCACTCCCTTCCTCGGGTCACCTCTGTATTTACACCGGATGACCTCATTGGCAAAAAGGTAGCCCCAGTTGATGTTCGAAGGTGGTCCCGCAGCGAGAGTAGGATCGTGGTACAAATCTGGGACCATAGGAGAGATAACGTAGTGCAGATACTCCAGCTGAGACTTTGTCACGCTGTCTGACTCCTCCTTTGCCATAATCGTCGACCCAATGTGCTTGGCGACTATCCTAATGGCCGGGTTCCTAATGTGCATGAGCTTCGAGGCCTTACCATGATACTCGTCACTTGACAACACATATCAATGCTAGTTCTTCAGCGGCGAGTTCTTTGACGATTTCTGCCCAACTGAATACTCATCAAAGCCGTAAATCTGGCACAACTCCTGAATTGTGATAGTGTAGAGGGCTCCTCTGTACCGATATGTCACATATTGTGCGTAGACTGGACCGTGGGGGTCGGCGCATGCATGTAGATCACACGTTGCCAAGAACTGCCTGACTACCTCTGGATATAGCGGATAGGCTTCGAAGCATAACTTAGTCAGACCGAGGTTGTCCAACAGATGAACAACATCTCCTAGGATGCCCATCCTATCTAGCGTCTCGTGACAGAGGAACTTGGTTGGGATCAACGTGTTTGTTAAGAGTTGATCATAGAAGCTTTCGTGAAAGCTCTTCCAACCGTCTCCCTCAATCCTTTCCTTTCATGTTGCGGAATTCCTAACAAGAGCGGGGGTATCCCGATTAGCCACACTATCGACGAAATAGGTCTACTCTGGTCTTGGCCACGACAATCAGTCATTGAGTTGACCCTGTCTGTGCACATTGTCATACTATTGTGACGACTGACCGCGCTGCAGTTTTGAAGATGCTCTGACCTTCTGTGTAGGTTTTCTAGGATTGGAGGTGGATGTGCGAACCATGTACAAAGAAAGTACAGAGACACAACCGATAGAATGAGTTTGTGACCGAGAAAATTCATAAAAATTCGAAATCTTAGGTGTAAAAACGATTAGTGGTTCGAATTCTAATTCAAATAAACAATATCAACGTCAAACAATGCATCAATCGAACCACATAAAATTAAAATCAAGCCTAAAATTTTCAAAATTTCCCTAAAAATTCTCCTTCAACCTAACGAGCAATTCTAATCAAAATTTAACACTCCACACAGCAAGAGGGGATCAAATCAATGTAAGTATGAGGCATATGTATAAGTTAATTGATGAAAATCAACCAAGAAAACGTGAGAATAAGAAGACAAAAGTCGTGATATTTGAGCCCGAAGATTGGGTTTGGCTAATCATGAGGCCGGAGAGATTTCCTTCAAAGCGGAAATCAAAAGTTGCGCCTCGAGGAGATAGATTGTTCAAAGTTCTAGCAAGGATTAATGACAATGCCTACCGTCTTGAACTTCCGGTTGAGTCTAACATTTCAGCAAGCTTCAATGTATCTGATATTTCCCTTTACAATGCAGATGTTGAAGAAGACATTCGAGGACGGAACCTTTTCAAGGAGGAGGAAATGATGTAGTCATAATACCAAGCCTATAACCAAACAAACCTATGACAAGAGCCATAGCTAAGAAGATGAGGGAAAGAGTTGGAGAAGTCCTTACCAACATCATAGGAAGCTCACAAGATCACGGACTTGAAGAAACTTCACCTCGTCGTATCAAACTCGATCAAAGTCATTGCCGCGACTCACATACGCTCGTGCAGCTAGGATCAGATGGAGCTTCTAAGGATCATGATGGCATTGGAATTCAAGAACGTGACTTAGAGCACCAAGAGTACCTCATTAAGAACAATGATGGAGCTTGGCTTGAGCTGGAACCAACGAAATCGACATGGCAATGTACGTTTTGTGTACATTCTTGAAATTACTTGAGCTTCTTACATATCCTTTCAGGACCATTCGATTGACTCTTAGAGTCTTAAGAAATTAAAGAAGTCCCATTAAAGCCATTGAGTCGAGCTAAGCCTCTAAATTGTGGAGGAAAGTTCACTTTTACTATTTGGTACAAGTTGCACGTTGTTACCTTTTTTACTTTATGCACTTTTGTATTTTTTCCTTTTTCCTTGAGTCAACGCCTTAGGGCTAGCTAATAGGACCCTTTATAAGGTCTCTTTGCAGCCATGTAGTCCTCGCAAGTTATATCAATAAAGTACGAATTTCTCTCTAAAAGTGTGTACGTTAAAACCTAGCAGCCGCTTTACTCTCTTCTCTTTTTTCTCGTGAGGCTTCCCCTTGAAACCAGAGTGCGCTTGTGCATTATCAAGGAGCTTATCATCCTCCTTGTGGCTGCCATCACTCCCCCTTTAAACCCCAACAATCAATTTCACAAAGGAAGCTCTCCAACGATACTCTTTGTCTAATCTCCACCAAACCTCCGAGTTGAAGCACATGTGGATCTCATATCACATTCAATAATCTAAGATAGATTTCCATGAATCTGGACAAGATGCCTGATCTAAATTTTCAAAACCAGTGAGTTTCAAGTCTGAAGATGCAGAGTAGAAGAGTCCTTAGCCAATAGTTCCTTTCAGGTAGTGTAAAACTTTATAGACTGCATCAAAATGTGGTGTGCGTGGTGTAGCTGTAGACTTACATAGTTTGTGATCAACATAAGTGATATCAGGTCGGGTGAACGTGAAGTATAGAAGTTTACCGACCAAACGTTTATAATGCTCAACATCTTACAATAACTCACCATCATCCTTCAAGAGATTCAAATTTGGTTCCATAGCAACAGAGCAAGGCTTGCATCCAAGTAAACTTGTATCACTTAACAGCTCGAGAACATATTTCCTTTGGCAGAGAGAAATTCCTCGAAATTACGAGCTACTTCAAGACCAAGGAAATATCAAAGAGTTCCTAAATCTTGTAAACTGAATGAGCATTGTAGTGCAGCCTTAAGCAAATCACCCACTTTGTCACAGTTGTTAGTGATAATTATATCATCTACATACACCAAGACAGCCATGTAAACATCATCAACATGCTTGATAAATAGTTTAAGATCCGCAAATGATTTCTTAAATCCCAATTGCATCAAAAAATCTGATAGTTTAAGAAACCATTGGCGTGAGGCTTGTTTAAGCCTGTATAGTAACTTCTTCAACTTGCAAACAACATTTGGTGGAAAGTGTTTTCCCTCTTTTGGAGAGTGCCTAGGTGGCAAAGTCATGTAAATCCCCTATTTTAGATCTCCATTGAGAAAAGCATTTGATATATCAAGTTAAGAAATAAAGCATCCTTTAGTGGCTGCAATGGCAATAAGAAATTTCATTGTTGAAAGTTTTTCTACAGGAGAAAATGTATCCATGTAGTCAATACCTGTCTTTTGTGTGTATCCTTTAGCCACAAGACGTGCCTTATATCTCTCCAAACTACCATATGCATTCACTTGATTGACCCATTTGCAGCCAACTGCTTTCTTGTCTGAAGGTAAAAAATAGATTTCCCAAATTTCATTATCTTCTAAAGCTTTAATTTCAACTCCCATTATAGCACAAAATTCTTTAATCTCTTTAGCAATCAGATAAGACTTTGGTTCCACTATCGAATTCACTGCATTAATGAAGATAATGTAAGGATCACTTAATGATGAATAAGATAATACCTCTGAAATAGGGTGAGCTGTGGAAGTATTAACGCTGGAACAATGATAGTCTTGGAGGTAATAAGGAGGATAAATTATTGTGTGAGACTTTGTGATCGTTGGTTATGCAGAAAACGAAGGACCAACATCATTAGTATCAACTAACTTTGCCCCAATCCATGGGAAAAATGATGAACTTGTGTCATGAACATTATCATTCTTCTTGAAAGGAAACAACTCCTCATAGAAGAATACATTCTTGGGTACAAAAACACTATTGTTCTGTATATCAAATAGCTTGTCTCCTTTATAACCAGTCGGATAACCGAGGAACACACAAGCACGAGATCTGTCTTGAAATTTATGTTGACTCTTAGGTGATGTACTTGCATAACAGAGACATCCAAAATTCTTCAAGTCCGTGTACTCTGGAACCTTTTTCATCAACATCTCATAAGGTGGTTTATTCGATATGACCAGTGATGGAATCCAATTTTCTAGGAAAACTTCAGTCAAAATACAATTTCCCCAAAAGCTGAGAGGAACATAAGACTAAAACAAGAGAGCTCGAGCTACATTAAGAATATGCTAGTTCTTCCTTTCCACCACGAAGTTTTTCTCATGTGTTTCTCATCAAATTTTATTTCTGGTGCATTATCGGATCTTAGGCCTTTCACATTTGTGTTAAATTGGGTTTCCATCATTTGTATAAACTCTGGAAATATTGTGAGTACATTGTTCTTGATCTTGTAAACTGTAACAATCAGGATCAAACACAACTCAGAGAACCAAGGTCTGATAACAAGGCGCTGACACTAAGTAGTTTTCGCTATTTTCCCAACTCTAGCTACACGTATTAATTGTGATTCCAATAGGAAAATTCATGTGGTGAGAAACTGAAGTATCAAGATCTATAAAAAATTCCTTAATATGACAAACATGGTGTATTGCACAAATGTCAATAATCCATGAATTCTCTTTAGTTACATATTCAAAAACTGCAAGAAGGCCTATAAAATGGTGTGGAATAAGAGAAATCAATACCAAAAGCTCTAGAAGATCCCGAAACAAAAATTGTTTTTCTAGTAGTTGGTTGTTACTGTAATTACGAGCTAAAGTAGGTTATGAAACTCTGAATATGATCCTTGTTCTAATTCCCAATCAGACCTTCAAGACCATTTGAAACTGTATATGTTCTTGTAACCTGAGCTGCAACCGTAGTAGAGATAGACTGTTGAGTTTTCTCAATGTTTTGTTTCCCTTTTCTCCATTATCAATAACATGCTCAATATAACCATAGTGAAAACATGCTGGTTTTTTCTTCTGAACAGCTCCAAGAACATTAGACATATCCACATTCTGCATTGCATTCGCTGAACCAGATTACTTATCATTAGCATCAACATGAAAAGCTGCAGGAGAAACAAGACTATTAAACAGACGATGACTATCATTTTGGTCCAACATGTTGTAGATTTCTGATAGATTTGGAAGAAGCTTCTTCATAATAATTTTTCTCCGGATTATCGAATACTTTCATTCAAACCGGCTAAAACTTGATGATTTTGCTTTTTTTATCTTGTTTCTAAGAAATAGTTATCCTGCACAATTGAAACAATGACAACAAATACACGGTTCACTAACTTTAGCGCTATCTAGATTGTCCCAAAGAGTTTTCAACTTGGTATAATATCCTGATAAATCCATAAACCCTTGACGAAAATCATGAATTTGTTGAATCAGCTGAAAAGTTCTTGGAAAATTTGTCTATGAAAGCGATTGTGTAAATCCTCCCTGATTTGACTAGTATCAAAGTTTAGAATGTTATTGTAGATCTCAACAGTCACACAGTTCAACAACCAAGATTTGACCATTGAGTTACATCTAGACCAGATTCTAGTAAGAGAATTACCTTCTTCAGGACGAGGTAAAGATCCATCTATGAAGGCGATTTTGTTTTTGGCATCAAAAGCAATCTTCATCGTTGAACACCACTGATTGTAGTTAGATCCATTCAGCTACACAGAGACAATCGACATTCCTGGGCAATATGCGCTTCTCTCTCTCTCTC
>JAKUCM010001300.1:0-80505 GCA_023374145.1 Lepidium sativum | reverse complement strand
GAGAGAATTTCCCTCTTTTATTTCTGTATTTTTGAGCTTTTGAGACTGACATCAGATCATTTGATTTTCTATTTCCTTAGCATTATCCTGAACTTTGTGTCACTTATTTTGCATTTGTTAGGAATCGATTAGACTATTTGAAAACCTAGAGGACAAAGCAACACTCAGTTTCAGAGCACACTCATCTCAACTTTCAGGGGATTTCATGTTGATTTCACACCTAACCTGACTTAATACATCAGGTATGTTCCTTCTCTTTACTGAGTGAAAGATGTTCCTTGTAAGTTTGGTTCTGTATCTCTCTTCACCATGTTCAAACAAACATTTTGAGCCAAATTCTGATAGTCGATATAAATCTTTGCATTAAGTTAGCCTAGGGTAAAAGTTTTCCAATGACGCTGCGAATTTTTAGAGTGAATTAGATGTCTCTAAGGATACATCCAATGACGTGACTTTTTCACTTTACTGATTAGCTTACTAAAGGAAAAACTCCAATGAAGCAACTTACTGGTAAGAATTGGTCTTATAAAAAGAGAGTGATGGAATCAAACTGAAGGTAGTCTAGAGAGTAAAAGTAGGAACTCTAAGCCTTTTGATCGATATTCCCTCGAATGAGACTGCACTTAGATTTATTAGGGAGTCAGTATGTGAGCTTTGATTGTTTGTTTTGAGTTGTGACGCGAGATTGTTGTGTTTGCTAAGTCTGGGGGAAGTACAAGGTGGTCTCGATTTTGATGAGTCGTATTCTTGTGATCACTTTCTGTTGACATATACATGGTAGTAGCATAACCTTAAATCTCATCCCTGCTAGAAATTTTTTTCCTACACTCTTAATATACATTACTGAGTCAAGTATTAGTTCAATGCAAGTGAATGAGGCATGAATTTTAAGAACATTTTACCTTCTCTGAAATTTTGTATGCAGCGATACTGCCTTCATAGTTCTGAAGTTCATAATTTACTTCCCCAAGCAATCGAAATACATCAGGGTCAGTTGGTCTCTCCTACAAAGCAAGAATCCCATTTTGTGCACACTATTAGCTATGTCTTGTATCAGCATGTTCTTATGAAATCAATGACTTGGAATAAATACTATAAAAGTATGAGAGACACAAACCTTAGCCAATTTCTCAAGAAACAAAGCAGCCGGTGAATACTCTCCCAGTTCAGTCAGTGTCACAGCTGCTCCCTGCACAACCACCCAACTTTTAGAAGTTTCTCTCAAGTGAATTATAAAGAATTCACATGAGAAAGCCCTAGCGTATTTTGGGCTTGCTACTGTCAGTGTATTAGTAACTTCAGTGAATAAGTTAATGCAAATGGGAAAGTATCATGCAATTCAAAATTAGTGGTGGAAGAACTTAAGTCGGGAGGTAAAAATTGCTAAAAACGGTGAAAATGGGAAAAAGTGTTAGCGAGTTATTGAACCAAAAGAAAATCAAAATTTTCCTAATCATTATCTACCTGAAATTTATTTTAAGTTGGCTTCTCTGTTATTATTAGCAGTCTATAGGCAAATAAATGGCTAAATGCTCATGAAGAAGACATTTACTAGTATGCACAAGATACACATTGTATTCACTCACCTCAAGAGCAGCTTGATCATTAGGAGTGCCACTGAGACTTGTTTCAAACTCTTTGAGCCTTTGCTGACAAAATAACGAAAATTCAACATGTTTACTACATCTCTTGCTTTATTCAATTTATCAAAGTTAACGAACACAAACTTCGTGAAAGGAAGACATCAGCCCTTTATGCTACCTGAAGTGAGGCTTTCTCCTCTTCTGAAATTCTATTTTTAACCACTGTAGTGTTCTTAGTTGGACTATCACTGAAAAGTGGAAAGAAACATAGCTAAGCTGAGAGTGGCTAAATCAACTGACATCGTGACTCAGTAAAGAGGAAATATGAATCACGGAAACCAATCCAGTTGAACCTAAATTAAATTATGCCATCAGAGGATTTACTTACAAACTTGAAAAGAAGATAGACAAATGAAAAATGTTATAAGGCTACTAAACACTGTGATCACATCAACCTATCTTATGAGTCATTCTTATACACAACGCACCTTCCTGTGGGAAGAAAGTCACCGAGAGCAAAAACCAAACCAAAGACAACGACAGCTATACCAACTCCAACCTGTCATAGTATGGCAACAGACGTTATACATGCAGTAAGCGGCTAGGGAAAAAAAAAAAAAAAAAAAAACACACTTGTAAGATGTTATGTATGTGTACCTTAGTACCAAGGACCAATTGTTTTCTCATCAGACTTGACTGGTGCATCATAGTCAATTGGACCAAATTCTTGGACTACTTGTGTCTTTTTCTGCTCAAGAGCTGACCTGGTTCATTAAAAGAGCAAAGGTCACAGAGAAAGATTACATACTAGTGGGAGACAATGATTTTGATTATGTCTAAGGAGTGAGGGAAGTGGTACGCAAGGGAAGTGATTAATAAATCAACAACAAAAGATCAAACTTTCATGGAAACATAGCATCGCATCAAAAAGAGAGAGTTCAGGGTTCTCTTCTGTGAGCTGCTCGTCATTTATTCTTTCTGTAAAGCCAATTTGAATGCTAAAACCATAAGACATACACACCTTTTAATGGTTTCTAGCCGTTCCTCAAAGTCTATATCGAAAGATCGACCAGATTTTCCTTCAAACCGAGAATTCAAACCAGGTGCCTCTGCAAACAAATGCAGGAGTGCCTTCAGCCAAAATAAAACCAAGGCACGAATAATCACGAATCTATTATTGACATTGGCAGACCTCTCGCGCTATCTAATTGTATCTTTTACATAAACAGAAGGATGCAGAATGAAGTTTTATGTTACGTCTCAAACATCGTGAAAGGAACTGCAAATTCAGTATACTACAATATGTCATAAACACATTGTACTTACTTCTAGGTACAGAAACAGATTGTTTGGAAGATGATTTCCTGCAGAGAAAGAGACGAAAGAAACAACGATTACACCTATAAAATGCTTAAACAAAAGAAAAATACAAACAGTACAATATATATATATATATATATACCGTTGTTGTAATGCTGGATCTTTATCTTCCTGTGATGTGATTTCACATTTTTGTCTCAGTACTTTGAATCAATAAATACGTTGAAAATTGCAAAATTTGTAATTTAACTGTAAACATCAAAAGACGATAAATTTCTGGAATCACACCTTTTTGGAGCCAAATCCACGCTTTGGTTCAGAATCCGAGCAACGAATTCGAAACACGAGAAGCTTTGAGTTAAATGAAACAGCAGTCGTCGCCGCCATTAGTGTCATCAACATCCTCTGTAAATCCTAACCAAAAGGAGATATTTCGCAAAGATATTCTCAAGAAATGATGATTAGTAAAAGCTGAGCAATTCGGAAACTTTGAAGTGTTAACACGAACACAAAATCATTCGCCGGTGATTCACGATAAGAGGAGAGCTCAGTGATCGGACCGGTGATGAAGTTAGTGGACGTTCTTACTTCATATTTTGCAGATTTTCTTTTATGGAATAATGGGCTTTCTTGGGCTAGGCCCAGAATCCGAGCGTAATTACTAAACGAGAAAATGAAGTTAAGTGAGAATAGTGATTAAGTGGCAACGTCTCACTGGATAATATGTGTCACCACTCTTGAAACTACTATTGAGCCACTCAGGAATGTAAATTATTAGGTTTGTATTTTACAAAAAAAAAAAGTAAAAAAAAAAAATATATTCCGAAAGTTCTCTGAAAAGTCTTCGGATTTACGGAGACAAGACAGAGAGAGGAGCGAGCGTTTCTTCGGCTAGGACAAGCTTTCGCTAATGGCAGTTTCCTTCTGATCACTCCCCGGAGCCGTAATTCTCGTCTCTATGTTTACCGATTTAGGGTTTGTTTACGGAAAAAACACTGCGACTGCTTCTTTTTCTCGTTGATTCGCTTCATTTCTGGAATGCATTAATTTCCTGTCTGTATCATGTGAAATTTCTCTTAGTGTCAAGTCAGATCTAAACACGATTTCTCTATTGAAGCAATGGTGTTAGATTAATTGAGTCGTAACGTAAAGTCCCTTGCGTTCGATTATTTTTACTCTGAAATTTAAGTTGGTTAGATCTTGGAGGTCTCATGCGCTATTTTGTATAATTGTAATTTTCTGGGCATTTGATTGTAAAAGTGTTTACGCTCTGGGAAATGATGAAAAATGGAGCTAGACCTTACTGCAGAACCTTACTCGGATGAGTGTGATTTTATTTAATTTGAAAATGCTATTTGGTAGGTATAGAGAAACATCCCGACTTAAAAAAAATTTTCTATATATTTTTTACAGCAAATTTGATTATGGTGGATACCAGTTGTGGCAATTCTTGTTCACTACGAGACTGAGAAAGCTTGAAGAAGCTGGAATCAAAAATATAGGTTTGGAGGGTTCCTGCTAATGTGTGCTCGTTTTATGTGGTGTTAACATTTGGAGCAAAAAAGTTGTAGTGTATCAAAATTCAGCGTCCCGAGTTCTGGCTCAGATTTGTTCCGTAGCACTGATTTTACACCTCTATCCATAGTCGGGGAAGGCAAATTCAGCTCAAAACATGATGATGGGATGAAGATATTGAGCAGGCCCAGTTTTGATGTCTTTCAACGACAGGCCGAGGGCTTTTCCCAACATGCGTAGCAAAACCTATAGTCCACTGGTAAAACGATTATTCCCTGCTTTCTAATTGCTTTTTATTTGTTACTCATTACAATGTGTATATAAAAAACTTTTGTCACATTAATAAATTTGTTTCCTTGTATTTCTTTTAGCATCTTAGATTCTTGAACATCGTTTTCCTCTTCTTCATATTGTAAAATGTTTTGTTTTTTTTGTTGGCAGATATTCCGGATTCTTAGGAAAGTAAATGTTCGGGTCCTTTCTATAATTCTGCTTTTCTGCTTTGGAGTAATCTTTTTACATGGGAGCAAGTACTTCTCCCATTATCGTGTTCGTCTTTGCAGTATGCATTGTTAGCTTCCTTTTGTCAGTTTATCTAACCAAGTGGGTTTTTAGCAAAAGATGAAGGACCTCCAGAGATGATCGAGGTAAGCTCACTCAATTTTTGTGGTGTTAGTCATGATGTTGACTTGTATTCTTTGTTTTCGTCAAAGTATTTCTAATTTGTGATGTACTTCTCTTGTAGATATCAGATGCTATACGTGATGGAGCTGAAGGGTTTTTTCAGAACGCAGTATAGCACTATTTCCAAAATGGCTGTCTTGCTAGCATTTGTGATTCTTTTCATATATCTATTCCGTAACTTAACTCCTCAGCAAGAGGCTGCTGGTTTAGGAAGGTGATGAGGCATGACTGCATTCACAAGATTAATTCTATCCTTGAGGTTGCTGTGAATGGTACTTAAACCATATTACTTGTTGTTGCAGGGCGATGTCTGCCTATATTACTGTTGCTGCATTTTCTTTTGGGGAGCACTATGCTCAGGTGTTGCTGGATATGTTGGAATGTGGGGTGTCAGTTCGTGCTAATGTGCGGGTCTCCAGTGCCGCTAGGCGATCTGCGAGAGAAGCACTGCAGGTCTCTCATTAGTTTAGCTATTATCACAATATGATGTTTACATGTCGCCAAATACTAAGTGGAAGATATACTGCAGATTGCGGTTCGTGCTGGTGGGTTTTCTGCCCTGGTTGTTGTTGGTATGGCTGTGATTGGTATCGCCATCCTTTATTCTACTTTTTATGTTTGCTTGGGTGTGAATTCACCAGGCGCAATGAGTGTTAATGACTGTAAGTTCTCTGTTCTGCTTTATTCAAAAATTCCTTTTTCATCTTGGTTGCATACTTTGTACATCACTATTCTGAGTTCAAGATATCTATTCAGAGGATTGATTTCGGAATGAGCTGTATTTTTCTTATAATTTATGACATGTATTGATCTTTATTGAGGTGGGGTACTAAGATTTTTAGTCAACCCTATATGCTTGATTAGCAGCAGTGCGTAGAATTACCTTAATGAAGCTGGGCACATATATATTTTCTTATGACTAGAGTTTGCATTTGAGTGGGCGATATTGAATGTAATTACTTGTTAGGTATATTAATTTAGTTTTTTCTGTTTCTCTTACAGTGCCTCTTCTTCTTGTGGGATATGGTTTTGGCGCTTCGTTTGTTGCCTTATTTGCTCAATTGGGTGGTGGAATATACACTAAGGGAGCTGATGTTGGGGCAGACCTCGTTGGAAAAGTCGAGCAGGGTATTCCTGAGGATGATCCTCGAAATCCTGCTGTTATTGCAGATTTGGTAGGTTATCTTTGTGCTTTTTAGTTCTTACTTTCATAATTTTCTGGGTAGGCCCTGAGGATATCTTTGTCTGGGTCTGTATCAGATTCCTACGATTTACCTATCAGATTAAAAGTTGAATAAAGGTTTGCTTGTCTTTTCACCATTAAAGCTTATAAAGCTATTTCTAATTTTTAGGTTGGAGACAATGTGGGGGACTGTGCTGCTAGAGGTGCTGATTTATTTGAAAGTATAGCTGCAGAAATTATCAGTGCAATGATACTAGGTGGAACAATGGCTAAGAAGTGCAAAATTGAAGGTTTGTGGGGCATCTCTCTTTTAAAATAGTTTTTACATGGAATATATGTGATGTGTGGTTAGAGTTCCTGACGTATTCTGAGTGAACTCAAAGGAATGCTAGGATTTATAGTCTGAAATGCAAACGTCAGAAGAGGCTGTTTGGAGAACCCAAGCTTGTAATTGCATTCTGCTGAAAGGAAAATAGTTTATGCATTATGGCATGGTTTGGTCACTCCTTGAAGACTTGACCATACATCGTAATAATTATTAGGATTTGAAAAGTTGACATAATTTGTAAAAAGATTTTAGTTTTTAAACGACTTGTTTGAATCTGCATGTACATTATTTGAAGATCGAAGGAAGACTTCTTTTCCTGACATCTTTTGTGCGAGATACACTTGACTGCAGTCCGCCGTATCTTTTAAATAACATACCTGACCATTTCTATCCATGATGGTTAAACTAATATAAAGGGTTTTTGCAATCTGAAGTTAGGAAGATAGGAAATACATTTAATGATAAGAAATATTTGCTGATAGTCATATGTCTATATTTCTAGTTTATGCATGATGCTTACTCAAATCTTTGTCTATCTCTCAGATCCATCGGGTTTTATCCTATTTCCTCTAGTTGTCCATTCTTTTGACTTGATAATATCATCAGTTGGTATTCTCTCAATCAAGGGAACACGTGATGCTAGTGTGAAATCTCCAGTAGAGGATCCAATGGCTGTACTTCAGAAAGGATATTCTCTGACTATTATATTAGCTGTTGTGACATTTGGCGCGGTAATGTTGCCTCATACACTTTTGATTGTCTTTTCCTGTTTCTTTCTACAATCAATGCTGCTTTTTGTGTGTTTAGGTTCAGATTTATTATAAACTTAATGCACACTTGCACATAAGGGCACGTTAGACACTAGTGAAATACCTTTTAATAAATGAATTTTACGATATCTTTTTTCTGACAGCATTATATATGTTATGTAGTCTACTCGCTGGCTGCTTTACACTGAACAAGCTCCATCAGCATGGTTCCATTTCGCTCTCTGTGGGTTGGTTGGCATCATCACAGCCTATATCTTTGTCTGGATATCCAAATATTACACAGACTATAAGCATGAGCCTGTTAGGACATTGGCTCTTGCTAGCTCTACTGGTCATGGGACCAATATCATTGCTGGGGGTCAGCTTGGGTCTGGAATCGACGGCTCTTCCAGTTTTGACAATAAGTGTAGCTATCATTTCTGCTTATTGGCTGGGCAATACCTCAGGACTAGTGGATGAAAGTGGAGTTCCCACTGGAGGTCTATTTGGAACTGCTGTTGCTACAATGGGAATGCTTAGCACTGCAGCTTATGTTCTTACAATGGACATGTTTGGCCCCATAGCTGATAATGCTGGTGGAATTGTCGAGATGAGCCAACAGGTAAATGCCACATGATTGGTTTGAAAAGCTCCTTAATCTATTATATTTTACAAATGTAGAGATAAATCTTTTGTGTAGCCTGAAAGTGTCCGTGAGATCACTGATCTTCTTGATGCTGTTGGGAAACACCACAAAAGCAACAACGAAAGGGTTTTGCCATTGGATCTGCTGCACTTGCTTCATTCCTTCTCTTTAGTGCATATATGGACGAGGTTTCAGCGTTTGCTGATGTGGCATTCAAAGAGGTAAATGTTATTATGCGTTTTTTGCTGTGAATTCCTCATGTTTAGATAGTTCTCATGCTCATCCTTGGATCAAAACAGGTCGATATTGCTATCCCAGAAGTCTTTATAGGTGGATTATTGGGTTCCATGCTTATTTTTCTCTTCAGTGCTTGGGCTTGCGCTGCAGTTGGACGAACTGCACAAGAGGTTGTCAACGAAGTAAGAAGACAATTTATTGAGAGGCCTGGCATAATGGTAAGCATGTTTTCTCCTTTTGGACTGCTTCCCTCTTTTCGTTTTTATTGGCATGTGCTGTTGTTAAGTAACAAAACCAATCCGCTGTAACAGGAGTACAAGGAGAAGCCAGATTATAGTCGATGTGTGGCTATTGTCGCATCTGCAGCTCTAAGGGAAATGATAAAGCCAGGAGCTTTAGCTATAGCATCGCCCATTATAGTGGGTAAGTCAGTAATATACCTGTATTTTTCTTCCTCTTTTCTTCCTCCTGAATTGAAACAGCAAAGTTGTGACCAAAACGAACCTCTTGATCCCTCACAGGTTTGGTCTTCCGCGTCTTGGGTTATTACACAGGACAGCCTCTACTCGGAGCTAAAGTTGTAGCATCTATGCTCATGTTTGCAACAGTTTTGTGGTATCTTAATGGCACTATTCCTAAACACAGCAGGAGGTGCTTGGGACAATGCAAAGAAATACATTGAGACTGGTGCACTTGGTGGCAAAGGAAGTGAAGCCCACAAAGCAGCCGTGACTGGTGATACGTAAGCATTCTGGCTCTAGTTAAAAACTCTATTAGAATTCAATTGATTCCTTAATTCGATTCCTGATTAGAATTCATTTGAAAATTGCAGCGTTGGAGATCCATTCAAGGACACAGCCGGTCCATCTATTCATGTTCTCATAAAAATGCTTGCGACTATAACTCTCGTCATGGCTCCAGTTTTCCTCTGAAGGTGAAGTATTACTAATCCATCTGGTCTTGTTTGCGCTAAAGACCATCTCTTGCACATACAAATAGAGAGGAAGAAGAAGAGGGTTTTGTTATAAAATGATTCACATGGATTCATGCTTGTGTTTCGTTTCATCTGAATAAATGAGAGAGATGCTTCTGTTTTTTTGAGTTTAGTGATACTTGTAAGCAATTCTAGAAACATGTTTAATCAACCACATCTTTGACTTTGTGGATCTTAACTCTTCACTATACTAGATTTGCTTCGAACTCGGGCATTTGGCCCATAATATTGATCCATTATACACTAACTTACTCTGGCCCAATACATACTAGCACTGGCCCATATACACTAATGTGCTTCTTCCCCATCTTGTCGAACAAATATCCAGATTGACTCACAAGTTTAAGAAATTGTACCTAATAAGTCTTAATTACAAATCATATATGATAACGAGCTTACAACTGTTCTTCAATCTTCACCGTTATTCACTTTGTTCACCTAAAAATACAAACTTTTCAGTGATTTAGTCAAAAGGAAATCACCCAAGCCCTATGTTTTTGGTTCTTCCGTGGGGAAGCTACAGGCCACGAAGAGTGGAGGCAAACTAACTGTGTGCAGGCATAAACTCTTTAGCTTATTACATGAACCCATGTATAGAATAACCACATACATTAGCCTTGGTGAGGGAAAGAACAGAGATAAACTAGTTGTCTGATCGTTAGTAAAACTTCTGTGGAATTACTAATAGTCTTCTGATGTTACTACAAAGGAAAATAACATAACAACAAAGAATACAAGATAGAAGAAAGGATAGAAAGGATAAAAAGAAAGAAGAGTGCTAATCTCAATCATATACCTTAAAAATCCAAAAGAAGCTGTGGAAGGATCCTCTCTAAATGAGTAGCTTCAATTTTATCCGTTCCCTCAGCTTCAGCGATCATAGCAGCACGCTGCACAGCCTCTGCCATTGCTTATAAAACTCTTTTAGATACAATGTGAGTTAAGGAGAAAACTTGAGTAGGTTCTTAAATGCAAACATTAATATATGACCTGAGACAAAACTCCTGAGAAGTTCACAGCTGAGCTTTAAAGCGTTTGCGTTTGCTACAAGAACCAATATCCATAAATATTCATCAAGGATCATACGAACGAGACAAGTCTCATCTTCCAATAGACATGAGAAAGTAATGGACTGTGTACTATACACTAACCAGAAGCAAGTCTGTTCTTCTTGGATGTTCCTAAAGCAACCTGAAATAGGTAAAACGCATAAGTTAGCATCAAAAATCGTATCTTCTTTGTCACATTTTATCATACTCAATGGCAGAAATCACTATTAAGGTTCAACCTCATACACCACTATTCAGCAAAGGAATTACGAAATTAAAGGAGAATTCTAGTTTTCCACATGAATTATTCGATTTTAATAGAATACCTCAGCTTCAGTAGCATCAATGGCATCGCTCCTCTCTCTTTCTGCATTCCAAACGAACAAAAATGGTCGCAGAGAAAAAAATAGAGAAGATCAACATAAACATATAGTTTACCCTGAAAAAACATGAATGTGTACCACGAAATCTTCGGGCCCAAATATGCTTGCAAATAGCATGAATCAGATCCTAATTCCACAAAAATCAAAGGTAGGATAATGAAAAGCTTCGATTAGAGACAGAAAATGGCAAAGAAGAGAGAAAGATGCGAGCAGTGATTACAGAATCGAATGTATTGCTCGTGTCCATGACGTTTTGCGTATGTATTGAAGCTTCCAGGTTCAAAAATCAAAACGGAAACAGCTAAAAACAAAATATAAGAAAAATCAGAATAGCGATTATCTACCATTACAGAAAACAAAACTGAAAAATCACAAACTATGTACCTAAATTTTTTTATTGGAATTACAATGAGTGACGAGGAACAGCGAGAGAACGAGCTCCAATGGAGAATTGGGGAGGGAAGAGAAGACAAATATGATTTTTGGAAGACGAAGAAGAAACCTATGCACTCACGCGCCTAATTTCCTAAATTTTTCAAAAAAAATAAAATTTCGCGATTTTGGTGGGTTACGTTTTAGTTATTGATTCATATTACGCGCCCTACGCGCTTGTCCAACGTGGACTTAGCCGAAATTTTTGGGCCCTTTGAAATCCATGATTAACTTGGGCTTGGCTGAGTCCTTCGGGCCTTTAAGATATAGGATTTTAGTAAATCGCAATCTATGATAATTAGGCTTGGCCCATATATAAGTCTAATTCTATTAGCCAAGTTAAACAAAACACGAATCCATCTTTTCACATGTGAGAGGGAAACTTTCAGTTATTAATTTTGTAACAATGATGTGGGCCTGGCTTTATAAGCAATTCATTAAAATAAAAATATGGCCCATAAAATAATACTCGGTACAGAGTGGGCACCATGGATTGAACCCCCTACATGCAGTAGTAGGAACGGAATTTAAAAGTCAAAAGCCTAGTTGACAAAAAAAAAAAAAAGTGGGCGTATTACATAGGCCTCATTTATCTGTGCCAATTAGGCCTTTAAGTCAAACGACAGCGATTTAGTAAATTGCGATATAACGGTAACGTCGAAGGATTGATATTCTTCAACTCTTCACTTTACTAGATTTCATCTGTCTACCACTTCTTACTCTCCTTGATTTGCCTCCACCTCGTATAGACATTTGCCTACTCTGTAGCCTAACGACCTGACGGTTGCTGCTACGATAATGGTGTTGGTGGTGTTTGCTTCTTAGCCTTCTTCTTCTCTGCTTTGGTCTAACGTTGCTTATGTGACTAATGAACTTGGTGTAGATTAAAAAAATTAATGATTTCTCACTCAATCACATGTCAATCTCTGAATAATAAGAACATAAGCGGAAACGTACCTTTAGGATCCATGACTTATGATCTGGATTTGGCAATGACTCTTCACAACAAACCCGGAATAGCTTGATGTGATGGGATGCAGAGAAAGGCTCTGTATTTCTTATTGTGGGGACCATAACCTTCTATTTATATAGAAACGATTTCTAATTCATCTTTTCATTAAATTAGAAATTACTGAAGTATCCTCATACTTTTAACTCTTGTGAATAATGAACCTAACACATTAATCATACATTTTTGACCCCAAAATAATTCTTACAATCAGCCAGTCAAATATGTATTTCGAAGATGTGATAGACTTTATGAGGTCAATATCGTCATTATGTAGTCGAGTATAAACAATCTCGTCCATTAACTATACCAACATGGGATCACAATGGTATTTGTTGTAATAAAAACGACAAAACCTTCCATGGTCACTGAAATCAATATAGTCAAAATGACATAGATCAATTGCCAAAAGATGGTCCTACCTTAGTGAGATCCTTTAACTTTAAGCTTGTTCTTTTGTCCATCCAGATGATCCATCTGGATGAAGATGAAAATTGTTGTTTTTTTAGATACAATTATTTGATTCATCCAGATGCAGCATCTGGATGATTTTGACAAAATCATTCAAAATTTTAGAAAATTTTGGATGAGTTTAAATGATGCATTCGAAGGGAGATGAGTTCGTAAAAATAATTAAAGGACTAAAATACCCCTAAAATTAAAAGCAAGATTGAAAAAATTAGGACTCTTCTCAGTTCTCGGCTCTCGGCTCTCGACTCTTCTCCTCTCGGCTCTTCGACCTTCTCTTCTCATCTCTTATCTTCTCTTCTCATCTCTCTTCTCGGATCTTCTCTTTTCTTCTCTCGATGCTTCTCTTTCTAGTCGTCTCGACCATTGCATTCGTTCGACCAATATAATTCTGTAACGATTTTGGTGTAAATATAATTTAGATCATAAAAAGACAATTTACTACAAGCATGTCCTTTTTAGTCATATACTTACATATTACATCCAACTAATTTACATAAATGTACAAAGAAACATAAGTTCATCCAAACGGATCATCTCGATGTAATTTTTGGATGAAGAAAAGAACATCATCCAAAAGCATCATTCAGACGCATCATCCAAACTGATCATCCAGATGGAGCATTTGGATGAACAAAAGAACAGACCCTTTATTGTACAAGTGAAACAAACTGAATACTTTATTTCAGATCAGAAAATGAAATGTGCATAGACACAACAAAAAATATAAAAACTCAAATGAAAACTCCCACTAAACCAAATGATCCTTAAACATTGAAACACCCATGCGAGCAATATGCTCATGAAAGACCTTTGGTGGGATACCTTTCGTAAGAGGATCTGCAATCATGGAGTTTGTCCCTAAGTGTTCTATGGAAATCTTTCCATTTTGTACCCTCTCCTGAACAACGAGAAACTTAATCTCGATAAACTTGGACTTTGTAGCACTCTTGTTTTTATTGGAGTAAAATACAGCTGATTTGTTGTCACAATATAACTTGAGTGTTCTTTCAATTCCCTCAACAATTCGCAGCTTAGTGAAAAAATTTCTTAGCCAAAGTCCCTGATTGGATGTCTAAAAAATTTCTACAAATTCTGCTGCCATTGTAGAGAAAGCTACAAGTGATTGTTTCACACTATGCCAAACAATAGCTCCACCACCCAACAAATAAACATAGCCTGAAGTGGACTTTCTACTATCTTGACATCAACCAAAATCAGAATCAGAATATCCAATGATCTGTAAGTTATCTTATTCTGATATATGAGCATATAGCCATTTGTTCTCTTAAGGTACCTCATAACCCTTTTGGTTGCTTTCCAATGGTCCATACCTGAATTACTTAAGTATATGCCCAAAACTCCAACAATGTACGCTAAATCCGGACGCGTACATACTTGAGCATACATACTTGCAACAAGAGTCATGATTGTCCTAAAAGAATTCTTTGATGAAACTGGAGAAAATGTTTCTTTATAGTCAATCCCTTCTTTCTGAGTATAGCCTTTAGCTACTAGACGAGCCTTATACCTTTCCACATTACCACTTCAGTCTATTTTGGTTTTAAATAACCATTTAGGACCAATGGGTTTTACACCTTCCGGTAATTGGACACTGTCCCAAACATAATTGTCTAGCATTGACTAATACTCTTCTTCACTTGCTTTGACCCATTTATCTGAGTTGGAACTACCCATGCCCTCACGGAAGTTGATAGGATCATCTTCCAATTGGGTTTGAAATACTATATAATCATCTGAAATAGCACTTCTCTTTTCTCTAATGGATCGCCGCAAAGGCACTTGTTCCTGATGCACCGGCACTTCTTCTTAATGCACCGGTTCTTGAGGATCGTGAATTTGACTTTTATTGTCATCTTGATTTAGAGGAAGAGCTTCAATATCAAATTGAGGTGTCAAAATTGCTTTATAAAAAATAGCTATATGAATCGGTCTAGAACCTGAATCCGATTCTTCCTCAAAGATGATGTTTCTAACTTCATTTTTTCCCCTAAATTCATTATCCTCAAATAATGTGGCTGTTCCCGTCTCAAAAATATTATTTTGTGTGGGAACATAAAACTTATAGCCCTGATATCGCTCAGAATAACCAATAAAGTAACTGCTCACAGTTTTAGAGTCCAACCTTTTCTCAAATGGCTTATAAGGCCTAGCTTCAGCTGGAGATCCCCATATGTGAAAGTGCTTCAGACTCAATTTTCTACCAGTCCAAAGCTCATAAGGTGTTTTTTCAGTTGCCTTAGTTGGTACCCGATTAAAAATGTAAGTTGCAGTCTTTAGCGCCTCTCCCCAGAGTGACTCATGTAAGGTGGAATGACAGATCATACTCCTTACCATGTTTGTAAGAGTGCGGTTGCGTCTTTCTGATACACCGTTCATGCTGGGGGACCCTGGCATGGTATATTGTGTGAAAATTCTGCACTCCTCTAGGTATCTGGCAAATGGTCTTCGCACCTGAACCATCATACCGCCCGTAATATTTTATACCACGATCAAATATGATAGAATTTATCCTTCGGTTGAGTTGATTCTCAACTTCAGTCTTAAACTTTTTGAACACGTCAAAGACTCTGATTTTTCATGAATAAGAAACAAGTATGCATATCGAGAGTAGTCGTCTATGAAAGATATAAAGTATTATTGACGGTTCCAAGATGCCGTAGGGAAAGCCCCACAAATGTCTGTATGTATTAACTCAAGGACTTCATTAGCTTTATATGCACCCAATCTCTTATGTTTGGTCTGTTTTCCTTTAAGGCAAGCCACACATACATCAGTATTTGTGAAGTCAACCGAACTTAATATACCATCTAACACAAGTCGTTCAATTATATTTCTAGAAATATGACCTAAGTGTTTGTGCCATAAAGTTCTTGAACTTGCATTTCCGAATTTTCGTTTAGCACCCCTTGATTCAACACTTAAGTTTTCATTATGAGAATCGACAGTGAGAAGCATATAAAGATTGTAATTACCCATAAGTGTACCAGTTCCAATTATAATTGAATTTAAAGACAAAGTAGCTTTTCCATTCTTGGTAAGACAAGAATAACCAGATCTGTCCAAATAAGGACCAGAAACCAAATTACGTCCAAATGACGAATCAACAAAAGTGTCTATCAAATCCAAAAAATGACGAGTACTAAAAAACAATCTAAAATGCGCAATTGCCTCCACATTCACCGCAAAATCCATTAGCCACATGAATGCATATTTCAGCATCAGTTGGTTTTCGGTAGCTCAGGCAACCCTGCAGTGAAACACTGATGTTAGTAGTTGCAGCTGATTCTAACCACCAAGTGTTTCTGGGTACTTCAACTAAATTCACTTTAGAATAAACCATAGTAAGTAAACCACCTTTCTTTACACGCCAAGCGCGATACTTTTGGCAGTCCTTCTTCATGTGTCCAACTTTCTTACAAAAGAAACAGGTATCTGCAACCTTAGTATGATTCTTCTGAGTTGGACCTTTAGTAGCATCATTCGTAACAACCTCAATTTTCCTTCTTTTGCCCTTACCCTTCGTGGTGGTAACCATATGAGCACTTTTAGACTTTTCTTGTTTCATTATAACTTCCTCTTTCACACAATACGAAATTATCTCATTAAGAGACCACTTTTCCTTATGTGTGTTGTAACCTGATTTCACTTGATTGAAGTGAGGAGGAAGAGAGTTTAAGACAAAAAAATATGAGCACTTCTTCATGAAGCTCAATCTTGAGAGTCTTAAGTTTTGAAACAACGTTAGACATTTCCAAAATGTACTCCCTTAAGTTTCTTTTATTGTGATACCTCATGGTACTAAAGCGATACGGAAGCATACTTATTTCTGCTTTATCGCTACTTGCAAAATGCAAGTCCATCTCAGCAAAGAACTGTTTGAGATATTTGATCTCACCAACACCTCTAAAGGCTTCTGGAATAGTGTCCAAAATTATCATTAAACCAATGCGATTAGAACGTTCCCACTTCTCGTAAACAACCTTATACTCAGCAGTGCTAGCATCTATAGGAGAAGTGGGTTGTTCCATCCTTAACGCAATGTCAAGATCCATACACCCCATCACAATCTTAACTTCACTTTTCCATTCCTTGTAATTGGAACCAAGCGTTGGAATTGAACATAAGTTTGCAGATACTGCAGTAAAATTTGTTGAAAAAGAACAATCTTTATTAATAACTCACTACTAAACTGAAATAAAACAATTGTACAAACCCATCTCAAGATACCAAGTGAAACACTAACAAGTTTTTGGACAGTAATATTAATTTCTAACATTACTCTTGTTGTAATAATCAAGCATGGACAATAATGTTTGATGAACAATAACCTATCTTTGGATCGATTTATTGTTCACAAAGTTATTCCAAATAATTGTCACATATTTATTGTCACATGTATGTATATAGTTCGTTCAATAATAAACCTACCTTTGGGTCGATTTAATATTCACATGAATATATACATATGACATTAATAATATTCTGAATAAATTTCTACAAAAGAGGTTACTTTGCCAACATCATGCATCAATCAATCAAATTCAAATATTAAACTTGCACATTCAAAATTATTATTAATCTTGAACTTTAATTATTATTCTTGCATAGACATATATTAACTAGTCTGGAGATTCAATATGCAAGAATACCACAGTGACACGATGGTAGAAGACAAAGTAAGCTTGAAGTGCAACATGAGTTCGAATCGCAATATTTCCATTATAAAGTATTTTTGGTTAATTCAAAAAAAAATGAGACTGAGTCCAAAAGAAACGAAATGGGCTTTAAAAATTAACATATGAACACATGAAAAATTGCAGCCACCATAGCCAAAAAACAGAATGAAAATTGTTCAAAATTTCGAAAAAATAACCCGAGTTACGAGCTCTAATATTTTTGAAAAAGTTTCAAAAACATAACCTTATGAGCAATTCTATTAGATCCAAAAATTTAATAAACTTTAGGTTTAAATCTAAGATCTAAACATGTTTATATTTAGAACAAACAATATAAAACCACAGATTCCAGAATTCTTTAATCTAGATTATACTTTATAATTTCACATATTAATAAACCTGAATTTATTATTAAAATTATCCTGATTATCAAACCGAAACTGAACATGGTGCTCTAATACCAATTGTAGATTAAAAAAACACCAATGATTTTTCAATCAATCACATGTTAGTATCTGAATAATAAGTACATAAGTGGAATCGTCTTTAGGATCCATGGCTTATGATCTGAATTTGGCAATGGCTCTTTCATATTTCTTATTAGGGTTGTTGTGGAAACCACAACCTTCTATTTATATATAAACAATTTCTAATTCAGCCCTGCATTAAATTACAATTTATTGAAGTATCCTCATACTTTTAACTCTTTTAAATAATGAGTCTAACATATTAATCATACAGGTTTGACCCCAAAATAATTCTTACACTTGGATCTTCGTCGCTCAGGTATCATAAGCCGGGGCATCTAAATCATGTAAACGTTTTCTGCGACGAGGGACCCGTTTCACATTAGTCAAACTGTGCCATAAGCAACGAACCATCTCTCCAATGGCACACCAGTATCAAAACTGGCAGATTCCAAGCTTGAACAAGAGTGTGATGAATATCAAAACTGTAAATAAAAAAGGAATGCAAAGTTGTCCAAAGGAAAGTTAAAAGAATCCATAGAAAAGAGAAGAAAAAGAGGACACTTATGAAACAGAGGCTTGAGATGAGCAGCAACTTTGCAATATCAGGAAGACAGAAATGTTCTATGAAACATGTTAGATTCCATGGTCCTAAACATACATCTCTGTAATGAAAACTTGAGAAATCATCAAAAATGGCAATCAAAAACCCAACTAAATAAACGGTTTTAGGACAGTTGGGTCTTAATTCAGACATACAAACAAGATCTTCCGATAGTGGCTTTGAACGATACTGTGAAAATGTTCCCGATAAAACCTCCGGTATCGGTTGATGCTTTACCTAAGCGTTACCCATATTGCTTAAATCGTAAATCCGTGAGGATTTAATCGATCAGTGAATCTCCATTCATTTTTACAGTGAGAATGTTTATCAAATGTGAAGAGATGAATATATTTTCTGAGAATTTTCAGAATATGAATGAAGTTCTATCCACGCATTCAGTTTCTCCCCTGTTTCAGACAGAAAAAAGAAACAGATTTGAAAACCGCTCGTTTCTTTTTAATAAATATTTTCATTCCATTTTTTTTTTCTTTTACTGAATACAAAGATGAGTTAATAACATACACTAACGGCTACTCTTTTTTCTTTAACATCACACTAACGGCAACTATGAACGAAACAAACATACAAAACTGAAGAAGCCTCAGAGATATCACCAATCTCATAACAGTGCTTTTCTCAAAGAAACTTAAACCCTACATATACCTAGATGGTGCTTTCATTGTAAGTTTGAAGCTCTCCTAAACCCAAGAAATCAGCAGCAAACTCTTCATCGTTTTTGCCTAACATTTCCTGTAATGTACATTCTATCTTCCTCCCTTTGAGTACCCAAAACCGCGGTTTTATCCTCTTCTCTAGCGAGTAACTGAAGTACCTTGGATATTCTATCACCTCTTTTACTTCCTTCTCCATGATGTTCATTAGAAACTCTAATTTTGGTCTCAACACTTTGTCAATGCTGTATCCTAATATTGGTGAGAATTTGCGGATCATGAAGGCAATATCTCTCTCTGATATCCCAGTCTCCATTAGGTACTTTAGCCTGCAAGAGCATATAATTACAGAACTAGGAGTCGGTCATTAGGTAAAAAAAGATTCGCCGAGATTATATGTTTGATTGGGATGAGACAGATACCGAGGAAGTACTGTTTTGTCTGCGTCATAAATGAGAAATTCTGGGTATTTCTTTATGATTCGGGAAAAATGGGTAGTGGAAACACCAATATGTGTGAGAAAAATGAGCTTTTGATGCAGGGTTTTGTCTATGCTGCAGCCAAATATTTCAGGACATCTACAAAGTATTTGACCTATGATTTCCTTTTGAAATCCCAAATCTTCCAAAAAGGAAACCACCTGTTACATGATGAGGAATAGTGTGGTTAAGAAATCTTGTGCAACAATAGAATGAAAGAACACACGTCTTGGAAAGTGGTGGTTTCTTTACCTTCAGAAACTCTTGGGGTTTACATAACAAAAGCTGAGGCATCTTAGGTATAACCTTCCCCATACTTTTATTTCTAACACCTAATTTATCAAATTCTTGAATCATCAACGTCATATTGCTTGTTGAGCAACCGAGGAGTAAAGGCCATCTCCTAATTGCGTGGTCAATATCCTCTTGGAGTACCTAAGAAAGCAAAGTCATAGCAAACCATGTGAAAGTACGACCAAATATAGATAAATTAATGATTTCTGATTGGCATATTTCTTGGATTAAAGTTAGGTTGAGAAAAAATAAAAGAAATTAGTGAGCAGTTTTGCATCCCTACTGCATTACAGAACCAATAAAAGCAACAAAAAACCACCAATTTCCTGTCAAAATCAAGCTCACCGATTCACTCTCTAAAAATGAGACGATGTGCCTATAGTTCTCATGTATGCTGGGTGAAATAATCCATGGATACTTCAGCAACACTTTTCCAGAATCCTTATTCGCTGCACTAACCTGAACTTATACAACCCCAATTTGCAATAATCAGCAACCACAAGAAAACAAGGAAAGTGCAGCTCCATGCTAATTATGTACAATCAATCAACTGGCGTACCTTGTCCAGAGCTGCGGCCACCCTTCTTTTAATCTCCTCAGTTTTGCTGAGCATGGTAGGAGGATACAAGAGAAGTACCTTTCCCGATAACTCCTTAGGAATTCCAATGCTTATAAGAAACTCTCCCATAGGCTTCATATCATTTTCTTCTGATAGTAGAAGAAGCCGAGGGAATGACTCAATTAAAAATCTGAATGATGCATTTACAGAGCCTAGCATGTCTAAGCCTCCACGCCTTGCTTCAATCTGATGGATAATTAACATTCATCTTACTCAAGAGTATAGTACCTCTATAAGGAGCTAAAAAGTTAAGAACAAATTACTGAAACTAAAATTGGGCTAGTATGAAACCTTTTCAAAAAAGGAAAGAGTTTGCTGCACATTTTCATCAATAGGAATGGATAAGTAGAGCATCATTCGTCGAGCATATCTTCCAACCAGACCTTTCTCGTCACTGCCAGAAAAGAATATTTCCTTCAGGTACTTAACCTAAAATGCAAATCCAAGATTAAGCACCTATTTCAATTCGAAATCCAAACCCAACCTAAGTGAGTGATACAAAGCTAGCAACTCGATTTGGACGCAGAATCAAATTTTCTTTCTCCTACGGGTATCTGTTAGTGCTGCAATTTATATAGAATGGTGAATCTGTCAAATACCTTATGGAGAAGTGTGGGGAGCGATTCAGAGGAGACGTAATGAGCCAGATACATTGCAGAAGACAAACTTAAACCGAGACTCTCCAAAAACGCAACTTTTCCATCATCACCCTTCTGTTTCACCATATAAATCACTTTCTCCTTAAACCCTAGACCTTTAATTCCCTCAGATTCTCCATTCCCTTTCCACGAATTCCATTCCTCCAAATCCCTAACACCTTCTACGATCATTTGCGTGTATTTAGGACAATTTGCAGAAATGAGATCAGAATCGACCTCGGAGATTCCAATCTCTTGTCGAAGAAACTCAGAAATACAATTCTTCGCGAGAGAGTCATGGTCCTCGACGTTCCTAGGGTTCGAATCTCCGTCCTGAAACGAGGCGGAAACAGCGACGCGGCCATTGTGGTAACTCGAGAACAAGGTTACGCGACGAGGATAAAGGAAGAGAGAGGTAGAAAAAAAACTACAAGACTTTAAAGGAGGAGAAATCAAAGGTAGAGTCTCCAAATTGCAGGAGATGTGTAAACGCTCCATGAAGACGAAGGAGAAGACAATACGAATAAGAAGAGAAGCTGTTACAGGGTTTATCTGTAGCCATGGGTTTTATGAATCTTTATTTACAAATCCAGTTAAATAATAAACCCGCAGTTCGGTTCAGTCGAACCGGTATAAGCCATTGGGTCTTTTGATGGGCCCTTACAGGATCGGTTATTTAACAAATATCAATTATTAAACCATGATGGGCCTAATAATAGGCCGATACATAACGGACTATTTTTCTCTAGGCTGTACACTAGCTTCTTATTCTACTTCTGAAGAACAGCAAAAAGAGACTTGCTCTATCTTTTGTTTATAACTCCTGCAAATTGAATGTTTAAGATTCGATTCAAACATCATCTGATTCCACCAGAAATTTGCTTTGCTCATCTCAAAACTAGGATTGAGTTTCTTCAGCTGACTTAGAAGGATCACTCTGTCCAATAACGAAAAAACTGTTATATATAATGAACTCACTGTAATGCATTTGTTGTCGTTTAGGTTATCTCCTCAGAGCCTCCACCTTTCAGTGGAGGTATCATTTGTTCAATTTTTTTCTCCTTCTAAAACTGTTGCAAAGATTATGAGATACTTGGTAAATAAGATTTTTGTTGGAATATGCTCAAAGATATGTGTTTTTACATTAATTGGTCTCAAAATATTTTTTATTTTTTACTGCAGCCAAAACAATACATAAACAAAGTAGTTGGAAGAATTACATACATGCATGCGCCACAAGAGATCGCTGCTAGCTTTAACATGAAGACGGTTAGTCATGGAAACAATTTCTATCCTAGTCACCAACCTAAGACAATTTTACTAGCCTTTTTAAACTTAATCTAAGTTCTTAAAAACTAGGTTTATAGTTGAGATCCCTTTTATAAATTAAGGGCTTGATGATTTGTTCCTCAAATTCTTTGTGATCTAACTACTAGATCTTATTTAAACTCTGAATCCTCTTTTGATAAGATCTTTATCTTCAGTTCTTGATAAGTCCTATATTCAGTTTGAATGTTTTGATAAGTCTTCAATTCCAAATCACACATATCCTTCACGAGCTCTTCATTAATCAACTCGCTGTACCTTGCACGTGTGTCTAATCATCTACACGCATCTTCATGTTTGTAGTGAATAAGTAAGGATCATCTCCATTACCTTCTTCTATCTTCAACCTCCACATTACAACACTGTGACTACCTGATTTCTTAAACATATACATGTATAACTATAACTATATATATATATATATATATAAGATGGAGGTGGAATTTGGTAAAATCTGTGATAATAAAACACCGACAAGAACAAATTGCTTCTGGGATGATTACAAAACTAAGATTTTGATTAAACTTAGATACGCTCATACATATATAAGTTGAGATCATACAAAGTCATGATACAATACAAAATATAATACAGATGAACATATAGTAATATTATGTATATACGATCAATAGTTTGCTTATTCAGTAGAAAACTCAACCACTTGCATTTAAATAATAGCTTATTATAGAAAGAGAGAGATCATGAATCTATGATCCTCTATATGGTTGACATGTGAGTTTAGAGACGTTATATATGATGAATCTAACTTCATCGAACTCTCTGTTCAAGGTAATGGAACTCGTCGTCTATATTCTGCGAGTGCCCAAACGGGAAAAATATTTCTGTATGCTGCGTAGTGCAACATGCAGTTCTTCATGAAAGCTCCAGTTATCTCCTGTAAAACATACAATTTGGACTCTTCAAAAATTTCATACATTTAGTTAGCACAGTTCAAGAAAATTGTCTTCAAACAGGAGGGTGATTGTGTGTCTATGAACAAAGAAGAAAATCATAGGCAGCATATGGCCCAGTTAAAACTTGAGTTCATCAGTTCTACATCAATCAAATGAGGGCATGTCTACAGTTTAAAATTGAGCAGCTTTCTGTGCAAGATTAGTTTCATGTTAACAAAGGTACCTGCTGAGGAAAATCACCATTCTCCAGTTGGGAGTTGATTAAGAACTTTGCAGCACGGTGAAGGGGAGCCGGATCTCGCTCAGCCTGTAATGTGAGATTGGAACTTTCAAGGGGATACCTGATTAATATATTTTCTTTACTAAGGCGAGGGAGTACTAGTTCTTAGAATACCTGTCCAGCATGAAGTAGACCCATCACCGCCCATGAGGTTTGCACCAAGTTTGATCTCTCCCCTTCACTTGGAATGTATCTCTGCACACCAAAGCAAGCGTATTTTTCTTGAATCATAGGAATTGGGAAAAAAACACTTACAATAGTGGAATGTTTATTTGGTGATTATACCTTTTTAGGACATGACACGTAGCTTTCACCCCAACCTCCATTATCTTTTTGAGTTGTCAGAAGGAAATGAACGCCTTTTCGCATAGCCAAACAGTTATTGTACGTCTTTCCAGCAGCTGCGAGGCCTCCCAGACCAAACCATGTACTGTATGTGAAGCAAACTCCCCAGCTTCCGTACCTATCAATCCAAACATTTGTTGGTATTACCAAAATCCTTGGGAATAATATCAAATGTGCCTAATCGCTAATATATATGATACCATGAACCATCAAGCATTTGTATCTTCTCTATGTATTGTACGGCCTTTTTAATGGCATTGTTGATCTCCTCTGTCCTGTGACTCGGATATAGTTTTTTGAACATAACCAAAGCTTGGATTGCTGATGAAGTACACTCATTGTACTCATGCTCAACCACAATATCGGCAAAGAGTTCAGTAGGGTTTAACAACTGAAACACAGACAAAATGAAAGGATACTTTTGAGAATTTCTTTACGGGTGATACAAAACCTTGATGGAAATTTTGTCTTACTTCCAACCATTCTTGTCCACGGGCAGGCTCCCAAGCAGTTACACCACCATTTTTACTCTGTAGCAAGAGCAGATGAAAATAAAGTTTCTTATCATGAATTTCAGGAGATATGTGGTATTAAGCTAACCTGTAGAGAAAGTAGAATAGTAACAGAATCATATAACTGTTCGGGATCCATTTTCGGGCCAACAATTTCAGGTGGCATCATTGAGAGCAACATGCAACACTACAAGCCAAGAACACTGTCTAAATTAGGTGGAAAGCTAACAAACACGTCATAGTTATTGAATTCTGAGTAATCACCTTTAACCCCTCGGCTGTGCAGTCAGAAGCTTGCCATCCATGATCTCGATCGGAGAAAGTCCACGACCCTTTGGACATGTGACGGAACATACTCGTGAAGTCATCAGAAGGGTTGTCTCTAACCTTCAAATTCTTGGTTCCGTAAGACATCTTCACTTGTTCAGATAATTTAAAGTCACAAAATTATACTGCAGAGGAACTCAAACCTGAGAATTTTTAAAGAACTCATGTCCTCTCCTGAGTACATCAGGAATTTCATTCACAAGATTGCTTGCAACTAACGCTTGGAGGGCGCACACTGAATCCCATAATTGACTTCCAAAGCTCTGCAAAGATGTGTGACTCAGAAATTTTCTATGCCAAACTAATTTTCTTATTGGTAACATAACAATTAGATTTTGAATCTTCATTGACACCTGTACTTTCATCCCATCTTCTGCAATCCACAAGTAATCGGAAATCCTCAAAAGATGGTTCTTGAAATGAATTCCGTTAGGGTCTTCAACCCAGCACGCAAGCATGCATAATGCCTTCAGAATGAAATCTGAAGGTGTCAGTTAACTCAATTAAAGATTCTGAGTACTCCACAATTTCTGCATAAAGAATGTATAATTTTTACCTTTTCAACACATCCAATGGTAATATAACGGCTATTTTCGTCTTCATAATGTATGTGTTTCATTGCTACTCCAAGAGCCTTTTCTCTAAGAAGTTTGTTCAATGGCCAACATGTAAGAAATGGCTCAGTGAAGATGTAAAGACTGTCCCATATAAACTCTTGGACCAGCGGACGGGGATAGTATATATCCTCCTGAAGATAACAATGGACGATTATCTTCGAATTTCTCTATATGAAAAATCAATTTACAGAAGGAACAACGATCGATCTTACCGTTGCACATAAATGGCGAGCTCGATTCCAATTTATATTTGCATAAGGCTCCAAATATATTTCTTCGCGTAGTTGCAGAATAAGAGGACTTATTGAACCAACAAATCTCTTCCCGTAAAGATAAGACATTGGCATGTAAACCAACCGGCAGTAACACCACATTTTTGCTGCAGATTTAAATGGTGTCAGACCAAAGAATAGAAGTGACGACCAAGAGCAAGTCGTAATTGAATGTTACTATACCCTAGTTGCTACATATGTTATTGTGGGAAGGCTGAAGATATTCAATAGACCTGGATGTATAGGAAGAAACGAAGGTAGGATCCAAAATTCGGGAGGCATGGGGTTGCTTCCTGACCAATCAAAGACACCAAGTATCTACAAACAAACATTTCAACGAAAATCAAAACACTCGTTTTAATCTTCTTTGGCCTAATGGACTAAAAAACCATTCAAATCTATACCGAAAGCCAAGTTTTCCCCCAAGAAGGTATGTAAGTTGCACCTCCATGGCTAAGAATCCATTTCCTGGCTCGTGTGCACGCGTTTCCAGGTCCTCCATCTGGACCTTCTCCAAGTATGCGCATACATATGTAGTTTAACGTGGTGCAGAACATTGTGCTGTCGCCTTCTATGTGTAATCCCCACCCACCATCTTCATTCTGCAATACAAAGGTAAAACCGACTGGAAATTGTTTACAAAGTAGCGTACTTCTTGGTACAATTTGCAGACCTAATCATAATATACCTGGTGACAGTAGATATATCGAAGCACCTCTCGACAATGCTCTTTAGTGAATATCTCATGGAGATTTCCAGTGACGAATAGACAGAATACCTGTTATCTTACAAAAAAGACAAGAAGAAAATATTGGATGAATTCAAATCAAAATAGCTCATTTGTTCTTAGTGTCTTGTAGCACCATTCCTAAGACTATGCAATAGAGTGATAAGAAATTTCAGAGCAGATAGAGACATACCAGTGGAGGAAGGAAGAACAAGGGACCAGTATTTTCAGATGGCCAGTGTCCATCACTCGCTTGCAACGCCGATAAGAAATGAACACCTCTCCTTAACGCATTTGTAGCTATTTCGCTCGTAATTTCCTCGGCCTCTTCAACCTCCACATGAGGTATAGCTTGCTCGAATTTCTTCTCCTTCAAAACCTGCATTCGAACGGGTCCCATTAAAGATGTTTGAATCATATGCGCTAATGACACAACTTCGAAGTATAATCAACACATAACCATTTATTTCTGGTTCCACCATGTTCCCTGAATTCAGACCTAGCCGTTAATTTGATCGGAGTTTGAAAAGAAAAATGGGGTTATTTCCGGCGACTTGGCCTGTAATGTCCCTGTCAAAGGTTAGGGACTGTAATTGACCGTTTGACTCGTGACTCTCCGAGATAAATATTTTAGTCTACTTTATTCACAGTTTGGCCTTTGATTTAGAATGATATACAGTTTGGCCCTTACTTTATCATAATCTACAGTTTGGCCCTTACTTTGTGATATCTACTGTTTCTATCTAGTATTTGTGTTTTAAAAATTAAACAAAAAAGTATTTGTGTTGTTCGATTTGTATAATTGCCTATTTTTTCTTGGTCTTTATTTATTCAAAAAGTTAACTACTTAGTTTAGGCTTGGGCATTCGGGTTCCTGGATCCGACCAGATCGGGTCATTTTGAGTTTTAGCTATTTCATTTTTGTCTATATAAAACTCGTTCAGATGTTTTTGCAGATTCGGGTATTAAATTTCATGTTCGGGTTAGGTTCTAATATTAAATTTTGGTTCGGGTTCGAGTATCCGAATTTTTTAACTAATTTTTCAATCATATTTTTTTCGAAAACAACCTTAGAAATCATAACTTATTTAAGTATTTAATATTTTAGTTTAATTTTTATATTAATTATAATTTTTTTAGTTTATTTAGATTTATAATTATAATTTTAAATACTTGTGTAACTATATATATATTTATTTAAATATATTATAATTTTGGATATTTTGGGTATTCGTTCGGATTTTATCCGATCGGATCGGATACCTGTACTTTCATAATGTAAAGTCCGTTCGAATATTTTATAGATTTTGGTTCAATTCAAATTCGGATATTTTGGATCAAGTTCGGATTTGATTCGGATTCCATTCCGATTTTGGATATTATGGTCACGCCTAATTCAGTTATTGCTTTTTAAGGTTTAGCAAAAGAACTAAAAAATGGAGCAAACTCAATATCACGTTTCTAGCAAGTTCCATGTTTCATTGCATCTTATTACAATGGAAGTACATAACTCTATAACTTTATATACATTTTAATTAATCATGTAACTATATTTTACATTTATATCATATTATGAACCCTTTGTCTGGAAATTAAGTTTTATCGTGGAGTTACAATAATCTATGTTTAAACATAAATAAGACGTTTTAATAAAATAAAAATTATAAACAATACGTGCATATTCTATTTTAATCGAACTAATCTAGGCTTGTAATGATCATATAATTTGGACTTAACACTAAAAAAATTGATTCTGAAATTTATGAATGTCTAATTAATAACAAAACATTGCTCGGAAATTTGTTTATATGAGATAATGTTTTTGAATCTTCATTGTTCAAGTCTTGATAACATAATAACATTGTCATGTCTTGATAGTGGCTGACACAAAAATATAAATACCTGCATACGCCATAAGAGATCGCTACTAGCTTTAACATGAAAACGATCATCAAAGTATTTCCGGCGAGCTTCTTCAACGGCGGCTCGTTCTTCCGATGAACCACCGTCTGGATCAAACTCCCAAGTCTGCCGTCCGAGAAAGTCGTTGGTGCTGAACAAGTTTGGCTCTTCTTTGTTTCCATTTGCTATATTCAACTTCCACATTCTCTAGCTTTATTTCTATTGATTATATTAATCTAAAAATATGGCATTTTTTATGCATTTGAGTATTGAGATGCACGTAATATATGTGGAGAAAGGAAACCAAGTAGGTGCAATTGAAATGATTTACACGCATACACATACATATTTCGTTTTAGAGTTTCTTTTTCTTTGATTAAACTTTAACTTCGTCAATATACATAAAAGTTAAAACCACAGAAAAATGCAAATGATCTATTCATATTTGCAACATTTTATATTACATTAGTTATCTTATGTTTGTTTGTATAAATTTGCATATGTTGTGTTAATTCCTTTTTGTTAACCATGGAGAAGTTTGAATCTTCGATCTTAATCATTTTTCTACGTTCGGGACCAATCGTTATTAATACCTTTTTTCTCATCAAAGAACAAAGTAGGGTTAGAATAGAATCAATTCATACGCGTAAATTATTAGTGGTTTAGTGTTTTCTCAGTAAGCTACTGACTTGTAGGAGTTGATTTGCTTAAATTTAGTTAAGTAGTTTGTTTCTTTAGTGGCAAAGACTTCAGAAAATGTAGGAAACAGTTTCTTGCATTCAGCTATTTAAGTTTCAATGAATGAAAAACATAATCAGTTCTTTGGTTCTCATCATTTTGTTAACGATCACAATAACAATTGGTATCAGAGCCTCGTTTGCAAGAGTGGTGAGAATTCCTTTGAGAAGGTGATCAAAAGAACCGTGAGAAATGTCAGAAAGTCAAGTGGTGGTGCCCAAGTTCGATGGGGATTTCGAGTATTGGAGCTTACTGATGTAAAACCTCATCAGTCCCAAAGAATGGTGGGATTTGATCGAGAAAAGTTACGTCGAACCATCAAGGGGAGAGATACTCAATGGACCTCAAAGACAGGAATTAACAGAGAAGAAGCTAACTGATTTGAAGGTGAAAAATTACCTCTTCTAGGCTATTGACAAATCCATCTTGAAGACCATACTGAAGAAAGACACAGCCAAGCAATTGTGGGATTCCTTGAAAGAAAAATATCAAGGGAGTGAACGAGTAAAACGAGCTCAACTTCAGCGTCTGAGGAGAGACTTTGAAGTACTAGAGATGAAGGAAACAGAGAAGATTACATAATACTTCTCAAGGGTATTGATGGTCGCTACAGAGATGAGGAATCTGGGTGAAGACATGCAAGATGTCAAAATCGTGGAGAAAATCCTGAGAACAGTCTCAGAAAGGTTTACATACATCGTATGTTCAATCGAAGAATCGAAAGACATAGACAGCCTTTCCGTGGATGCACTACAAAGTTCATTGTTGTGCCATGAACAGAAGATAACAAGACACTTCAAAGGCTCCTCAAATAATGAAGAACAAGTACTGAAAGTCTCATATGATCAAAGAGAAAGAGGCAAATCATCTAGAGGAAGAGGAAGAGGACAAGGGAGGGGGAGATCATTCAACAAGGCTTTGATAGAATGTTTTCATTGTCACAAGTTAGGGCACTTCAGGAACGAATGCCCAAGTCTCGAAAGGCAGGCCAACTATGCAGAGTATTATGATGATGATGAAGTGGTGCTGATGGCACATGTAGATCTAAAAGGTTCAACAATGAGAGACTTATGGTTCCTAGATAGCGGTTGCAGCAACCACATGACGGGAATGAAGGAGTGGTTTCATCAGATTGATGAAAGTTTTAAACACTCTGTCAAGCTTGGAAACAATGCTCGAATGTCAGTACAAGGAAAAAGGATCATCAAGCTGAAAACAAATGGGCTGACACAAATGATTCATGATGTGTACTATGTTCCAGATCTGACCAATAACCATCTAAGCATAGGTCAGCTGCAAGAAAAGAAGCTTGTTGTTCTGATCCAAGATGATGTGTGCAAAATCTATCACCCTTCAAGAGGTGTGTTGATTGAAACACCGATGAGCTCCAACAGAATGTCTGTGGTACATGCTCAACAGGTAGTGACAGAAACATGTTTCCAAACAAAAGCCATGAGTGAGACACAACTCTGGCACTGCAGATTTGCACATCTGAACTACAAGAGTCTGAAAACGCTAAACTCTAAGGAAATGGTAAAAGGTCTGCCACACATTGAATCTTGCACAAAGGTATGTGAAACTTGTTTAGTTGGAAAACAGAAACGAGTATGACTTCCAAAGATGAGTACATGGAGAGCCTCAAAGAGTTTGCAGCTCATACATTCTAATATTTGTGGTATCTACTTACCTTCATCGATGATCATAGCAGAAAAACGTGGACTTATGTGATTGCAGAAAAATCATAAGAATTCAGTGTTTTCAAAAACTACAAGGCTAAGGTAGAGAAGGAAGCAGGACTGCCAATATGTGGCCTAAGAACAGACAGAGGTGGAGAGTTTTGCTCAAAGGAGTTTGAAGAATACTGCAAGAATGAGGGTATAAAGCGACAGTTGACCGCATCCTATACCCCCCAGTAGAACGGAGTGGCAGAACAAAGAAATCAGACACTCATGAACCTGTTTCGAAGCTGCTTGACAAAGAGGAAGATGCCTAAAGAGTTTTGGGCCAAAGGAGCAATGTGGATCACATATGTACTAAACCACAGCCCCACAAGTGCACTGGAAGATCAAACTCCAGAAGAAGTCTGGAGTGGCCATAAACCAAATGTAAAACATTTCAAAGTTTTCGGCTGTATAGGGCATGTCCACATACCGGAAGCCAAGAGGGTAAAACTCGATAACAAAAGCTTCAAGTGTATCTTCCTAGGCGTAAGTGAAGAATCAAAGGCATACCGAATGTACAATCCCATTTCTAAGAAGATTACAGTGAGCAGGGATGTAGTTTTGAAGAAGAAGCGAATTGGGATTGGGGAAGGAAGAATACAAATAGAGATGTCTCCTCTGTTGAACTTAGTTGGGGAAATCCTGAAGAAAACACATACGGTGAAGAGGAATACCTGCAGGAAGAAAAAGTAAACACACCCGCAGGAGAATCTGAAACTGCAGAGGCAACTGCAGAGGCTGTGACCATTCCGTCAACTGATAGTGCAGAAACAACTCCCTAGGAAGATGCAGGAAGAGGATCACGAGTAAGCAGACCACCATCTTACTTACTTGACTATGAATGTGGTCAAGTAATGCTGCTTCAACAAGAGATAACAACACTATTCTGTGATGACTACTTATCTGATCCGCTTGTGCTGCAATCTGTGACTGCTCTGGGAGATCCTATAAGTTTTGATGAAGCTGAAAAACACGGAGAGTGGAGAGCAGCAATGCAAGCAGAACTCAGCGCTATAGAACGCAATCAGACGTGGAAGTTGACAACCTTACCCACAAATGCAAAGACAATTGGAGTCAAATGGATATACAAGACAAAGTATGATGAAGATGGTAAGATCAACAAGTTTAAAGCAAGACTAGTGGCTAAGGGCTATGCACAGAAACTTGGGATTGACTATGATGAAGTATATATGCCCCAGTAGCTCGTTGGGACACCATTTGGATCATACTGGCAACAGCAACAAGCACAAATTGGATCATCTACCAACTAGACGGGAAGAGTGTGTTTCTGTATGGCGAGCTGAATGAAGTAGTATACATCGATCAGCCTCAAGGTTTCATAAGAAAGGGAGAAGAAAAGAAAGTCTACAAGCTGAGAAAGGCACTATATGGCTTGAAACAAGCACCAAGAGCCTGGTTTAGCAAGATAGAAAGCTACTTCATTGGAGAAGAATTTGAGAAGTGTGACTTTGAACACACTCTCTTCGTCAAAACAGAGAAACAAGGTCAGATTTTTATCATAAGTTTGTATGTAGATGATCTCATATTTACTGAAAATTGTGAGAAGATGATTGCTGAGTTCAAAGACTCGATGAAAAAGGAATTTGACATGACCGATCTTGGTAAGATGAGGTTCTTTCTTGGAGTCGAAGTTTTACAGAAGGAGAATGAATTTACATGTGTCAGAGGAAGTTTGCCAGAGAGGTTCTTGAAAGTTGAGATGGGATCCTACAATGGTGTTAATAGTCCAATTGTTTCGGGCACAAAAATCTCAAAGAAAGGAGGAGGAGCTGCTATGGACACTACTCTCTACAAGCAAATAATTGGCAGCTTAATGTATCGTACAGTCACCAGGCCCGATCTAACTTTCTTAGTTGGACTTGCAAGTCGTTTCATGGAGAATCCGACTGAAGCTCACTTCCAAGTTGTCAAAAGAATACTCAGGTATGTGACAAAGACAACACAGTTAGGAATCAAGTATTGACGCGGAGAAGACAGTCAAATCCAAGTATACACAGACAATGACTATGCAGGTGATTTAGATGATCGAAGAAGCACATCTGGATTTGTGTTTCTCATAGCAGGAGGTGCAGTCTCATGGAGCTCAAAGAAACAACCGATTGTCGCCTTATCCACAACCGAAGTCGAGTATATTGCTGCAGTCTCATGTGCTACACAGGGAGTTTGGATGACAAGAATCCTCGAATGCATTGGAGAGCTCAAAGAAAACTGCATCACCATCAAGTGTGATAACAGTTCGACAATCCAACTGTCAAAGAATCCCGTGCTTCATGGCCGCAATAAACACATTGAAGTAAGGTTCCATTACTTAAGAGACTTAACCAAGGAAGAGAAGGTGAAGTTAGTGCACTGTGGAACTCAAGAACATCTAGCAGATATCATGACAAAACCGTTGAAACTAGACACGTTCAAGAAGCTAAGAGAGGCGGTAGGAATCGTTGAAGTGACAGAGTAAACCAATACTCTCTCATGTATTGGTTAAGGGAAGGATTTGTTAGTGGTTTAGTGTTTTCTCAATAAGCTCCTGACTTGTAGGAGTTGATTTGCTTAAATTTAGTTAAGTAGTTTATTTCTTTAGTGGCAAAGACTTCCGAAAATGTAGGAAGCAGTTTCTTATATTCAGCTATTTAAGTTTCAATGAATGAAAAACAGAATCAGTTCTTTGGTTCTCATCATTTTGTTAACGATCACAACAACATAAATCACTAGCCTATTACATGGGTATGTGCGTTATATATGTTACTCTATTATGTCTTTTCTTTTTGATAACATATTCTATATTGAAATTATGTTTGTATTTGAAAAATCAAATATTAAACGGAGTTTATTTTCGGGACGTAAAAACACTACTTTTTATTTATAAAAATCAACTGTAAACGCAAACAACAATCGATACGGAATGACTCCCTCATTTATAGAGAAAAATGTGAGCCCTTTAAAACCCAAAAAAACAATGGGCTTCTTGAATGTCACTTTCGTTGATATTGACAGCCAAAAGGACACGTTTCAACTGCAGTGGGCATGCTCTACGTAAGCCTTAATAAGTATAGAAGAAAACTAGTTGGTGTATCAGCTAAAGCCCATTAACTGAATATTTGCTTCATGCGACATATTTTGTGTTCTAAAGATCAGCCAAAGCCCATAAGATATTCTGGCACTTGCTTGTATATTTTGAGTCCAGCCTAGAGCTAGCTCTAGGTATGATCAATATGGTAGCTACTGCACAGTAGAGAAAATATCTTATTCAACAATTTCATTTTGTTTATTAATCAAATAGACAAACAAATGTTATATATTAATTTATTGTCGCTTGAATGTCGATGAAGAAGTATCTCTTCCATAAAATCATCTAGAGAACTAGCTAAAAATCTAAGTTTTAGATTATATTACTAAAAACCACGGATTCATTTACCCTATGATAAGTGTAGTTGTAAAACAGTGGATTTTTTCAAATGTTTAGTTGAGCGTTGGTCGTTAAATGTACTTATAAGTTATTTACGAAGAATATATTTTCCCATCAATTTAGGACGGATACATCGTGAAGTTAGTAAGAAAGTTAAGTCTACCGTTATTTTCTCTTTCAAAGTTCGACTCCAAAACTTTGTGTAATTTTACGTGATATTTTTTTAGAATTCTAAGAAGTTTTGGGCTATGAATTATGTTGATAAAACAAAAGTTGCAACTAATTTTATAAAAACGTTAAATAGCAACATTTTTTCAAAAAGAAAAGCTATTTGATGGTTGATATCCAAGAAAGCTATATATGATAAGGTAATAAAAAACAATTAGGAATTTAGGACTAGTCGAAGGCTAGAAGAAAAAAATCAAGAGGAATCATTGTAAATCGTGGATCGACTAAGTACTATATAATAATAAAAATAAAAATAAAAGTGAAATGTTTCTCTTGAATGAACCAAACCTATATTATAATTTCATTATACTCAAAACCTAAGATTAATTTTGAAAGTATAATGATATATATGTAACTATATTATATATATATATATATATCTGTATATAGAATTTGAATAGAATTGGGTAAGTCTTTGATATTCTATCTTTCTTAAAATAGAAAGTGACATGATAAGATATGAGATCTTTCCATTTTGGGATCGAAGAGGTAAATGTAGTTTACATAATTAGTCTCTCACACACTTAAATGAAGATAATAAAACGCCGTAAAAAGGAGTTAGAATACGGTACGATTGCATTTACCATCACCACCAAATCCAAAGCAGTCACGTCACAAGAGAAGGACTATCTGCCACGTGGCGGTATTAATAGCCATTGAGGCATTGAGTTAACTCTTCAGTTCACACTTGGTTACGTGACTTTACGTCTATGTATTTTTGTCCACATATACATATTTAGATCATCACAATCATGTGCGAGCCACATATCTCCGGACATTGGTCCATTCACAGTACACACTACGTCTATTGTGGTTAGCTTTGCCAACGGTCATGCTTAAATGCTGATTGATACATTGCACAAAATAACAAAAGAAATTAATCTTAGGTTTACATTCAATTAAGGAAATAAATTCAATCCCACTGGATCACTTAAGTACGTTTTCTTAAATAACTTTAATTAGGGTTTTCTGATAATCCAGATGATTCGAACTCATGTACTACTTAAGTTCGACTACACTTATAAAATATGGGAATAAGGTAAAATATTTTAAATGCCGCACATAAAATAGTAAAACTGTAAAAGAAATTTAAACTCACATAACGTATTGATGTTGTCTCTACACTACAAGAAAATATGGGCGAATCTGACACCCATAGCTGTCAGAAGTGGTAGGAAAAAGTAATTTTCCGACCACCGTTGACGGAAATGTAGTCGTCGGTACAAGATGGTCGGAAAAGAGATAATGGTCAGTCCTTGTCGGAATTTTCCGACACCAATACGTTGTCGGAAACGGCGTCAGTGGTCGAAGGAAACATGTCATCGGTGAATGTCGGAATATTGCTGTCGTGGAAGGTCGGAACTCTGCCGTCGCTGGTGGTCGGAAACGCGCCGTCACTGGTGGTCCGAAACACGCCGTCGCTAGTGGTCGGAAACACGCCGTCGCTGGTGGTCGGAAAATTCTGACCACTTCCTTCGACCCCCGTTATTATAATATTATAATTAAATTATTATTATAATAATTTGTATATAATTTATGATTATTAAATTATTATAATAAATTTTATAATTAAATTTATTTGAATTATAAAATAAATAAAGTATTATTAAAAAGAAAATATTTATTAAATTATTTGTTTTATACATATTCTTAATTTAGTTACGCGACGATGTGAAAGACATAAAATCTTCTCGAAATTTAGCGAATTTGAGCATCTGACGCTCAAATTCCCGTAATTTGGTGTTGTTCTCTCCAGCCTGGCGCTCCATCTCCTCTTGTTTGAGTCGCATCTGGTTGAACTGCTCCCGTTCTGACGGCGTCAGGGAACTTTGCGTCAGACGAACTGGCACTCCATCAGAAGTCACAAGGTTGCCAAGACCGAACGGTCGACCTTTCGTACGGGGAGTAGACTGTCGAAATATGAGAATAATTAAAGTAAAATAAATTTTGTAATTATTTAAGTTAAAATTGATTGTACCTCAATGACGAGCTGATCGATCTCCTCCCGAGTTAGTTGAGTAGAATAGCCTTCGCCTTTTTGACTTTCTTCTTTAAGTGAAACATATATCGTTCAAACGGATACATCCATCTGTACTGAACAGGACCTCCTAGCTCTGTAATGTAAAATATTGGTATATCAAGTTAAATACAAATTACTTAAAGACATAATGGAAATATAATAACATGCTTCTCGTGGTAGATGGATCGGAAGATGCTCCATGACATCAAAGAACGATGGAGGAAATATCTTTTCCAGGTTACACAAAATTACTGGAATTTTCTCATTCAAGTTCTAAATACCGTCGTCAGTTAGTGTCCGCGAACACAATGCACGGAAAAATGCCCCCAAGCCTACAAATAATATAAACTGATCGTAAACCCCACTTATATGATACTTTGTTGAAAATTTTACCTGTTATTGCCTCGTGCACTGTGCGTGGTAGAAAATACGCAAATGAAAAAGGAAATAATCGTTGCATAACCACATGGCAATCATGACTTTTTATACCAATAAATTTTCCCTCTGAGTTGTCAACACAGTTGCGCAAATTCGAAGCGTAGCCATCAGGGAATTGCACATTGTGTTTTATCCAATCAAAAAACATCCCCTATTGTAATGATCATGGTAAGTTACATTTAAAAATATAAATTACGTACTTATTTTATTCAAAACATACACACCTTTTTCGCAGCATCCAAACGAAATATTGGAACAGGTCCAGCTTTATTTTTCCCACGTAAATGGAGGGATCTTCTATCACAAATTGCTGGTAAGTCTAATCTAGATTTCATATTATCCTTCGTTTTCCCCTGCACATTCATAACAGTATTGATAGTATTCTCAAACACATTCTTCTCAATGTGCATAACGTCTAGACAATGTCTTAGTTTGTGGGTTTTCCAATACGGCAAATCCCAAAATATACTCTTCTTGTGCCAATTGTGGTACTCTCCAACGCCGTCAACTGGACAGTGGTCATTCCCACCACATTCCTTAGTTTTTTCCGCACCAAAATCTCGAAGTTGGTTTAACATTGTACGACCATCAGGTTCTGGAGGTGGCCCGTACATCACTTTCTTGTTTCTAGTAAACAATGTAGTGCTTTTCCTATATGGATGATCCATTGGCAGAAAACACATATGACAATCAAACCAAGAAGTTTTTCTTCCGTGTACATAAGCCAAGATACACATTCCTGCTTTCTGTAGCAAACTCTGGATAAACAGAATTAAATTGTTTCCATGCTTTCACATCTGAAGGGTGTGTAATCTCTCCTTGGGAATTGTGATCCGCATGCCATCTCATTGCAGCAGCAGTACGCTCTGACTGATACAACCGTTTTAACCTTTCTCCTAGTGGCAAATACCACATCTGCTTGTATGGGACTCGATTTCTACCCCCTGTTTCCTGAAACCGAGGTTTACGACAAAATCGACAACGCAACATATCTGAATCTTCTCTCCAGTAAATCATACAATTATCGATACAGGCATCTATCATCGCGTACGGTAACCCAATTCTGGCAACCAATTTCTGCACCTCGGTGTAAGAACTTGGGGCTATATTATCTTTCGGTAGAGTCCTGCTAAACAAATTAGTTATTGCATCTACACATGACTCAGCTAAATTGTAATCTGTCTTGATGTTCATCAAGTCAGTTGCAGTCGATAATGGTGATATGCCATCCTCGCACCCACCGTACAACGGCTTTTTCACTGCATCCAACATATTATAAAAACTTTGTGCTTCAATATTTGGTTCTTCCCCTCTGTTTGTTCCCACCTCAAAATCAGATATATTATCCCTCAATGCATCGTTCACCATCTGAATTGAACCAATTACGTTTTCTGAATAAACTCTCGATTCCACCACTGCATCCCTCTCAAAACATTCAGTGGTACTTCTTACATTACCAATACCTCCAAAATCTTCTAGCATAGTTCCGCCACTACCAAAACCACATTCTACATTTGCACTAGTACTTGAAAAATTAACCATAGCTGGGTTCTCTCCATGCGAGTACCATACTTTATATCCCGACATAAAACCTCTACTATATAGATGCAGCCATACTTGTTTTACAGAAATAAATCTCATATTTTTACATTTAGTGAAGGGGGAGTACATCTTACCAGTTTCACGAGTTATGCTTTGATTTCCGGCAAACTCCATAAATTGTTTCATCCCTGCTGCATACGCTTCGGTAAGTAACCCCGTCTCCGGATCGTTTCTATCTTCATCCATCCAAGCCCGAAAATTGATATTTGCCATTATGTTTGGTAATTTATGCAAAAATTATGGTGTTGAGGGAAGAGGATCGTTTAAGCTATATATAGAAGTAAATGCCTACCGTTTCCGACGGGTACTGACGCATCTACCTGTTTTCGGTTACAATTGAAAATGACACATGCGGAATGTTTTGTACTGGTCACGTCGGTAACCATTGGAAACAAGTACCCGTCGGTTGTGGTCGGTAAATACATATGGTCGGTGTTGGTAGGAAATTACCGACCACACCCGACCACATCTCGAACTTTGCTTTACGCGTTGCTTATGGTCGGATGTGTTGTCGGAATAATCCGACCCAACCCGTGCCATCGGAAATGCGGTCGGATTTCTCGATGTTTTCTTGTAGTGCTACCACTATATAACACAAGCGTGTTGGCAATGGGCTACTTTCTTGTATAACTGTACACTTTGTTACCGATAAATAGAAAGTCGAGCGTTCCAATTCAGATTTGTAATTCACCACCGATACCATCATCATCATTATCATGTCATATCGATAAAAAAATATAAACTGGTTGAGCAACTATATATATATATAGGATCATCGTCGTTATGTGGAAGTTGAAGATAGCAGAAGGAAATGGGGAAGACCCTTACTTGTTCAGCAGCAACAACTTCGTCGGACGTCAAACATGGGAGTTTGATCCTAAAGCCGGTACACCGGAGGAACGAGCTGCCGTCGAAGAAGCTCGCCGGAGTTTCTTGCTTAACCGTTCTCGTGTTAAATGCTGCAGTGATCTTTTGTGGCGAATGCAAGTAAGTTTTTCTTCTTTCACGTCTTACAATCTACAGTTTTACTTATTTTGCATATTACAATTAACAGTGCCGTTTATATGATTAAGACAATTACAAATAAAACTGAAATATGATTTTAAAACATTCACTCAATCAAAACGTGATTTTATCCTACAAGTATTATTTTAAAAAGTACATGAAGTCTTTAGTTTTAAAAAGTACATGATGTCATTAGTACTTGAAGCCATTTTTATAATTGTACTTTTTTCTGTCAACAATCCAATTTTGAAGTGGTTTTTTCAATTGTACTTATTTTTGTAGACAATACTCAATTAGGAAAAGAGAAAAAAAAAAAGAAAAAATCTAATGAAACCTTTAACTTTTGGACCATACATATATTATTTGATTAGAATTAAAAGAAAAAAAGCGAAAAATACGTTTTATTCTGGATAAATATTTAATTTAAGATAATTATGTGAAATGCCGAACTATGTCCAACTATTTGTTTAGAAATCCACAATTCGATTGTGAGTAGGAGATTTTAACAATGTGTTGGGTTTGAATTGGATTGGGTGTTATTGATACAATTGACGAAAAAAATATTATGTGAAAGAAAAATATACATATTATTTGGACTATGATTGGTCTGCTTTTTTTTGAATGCCCAAAAAAAAACGTTTAATTTTGGTATAATGAAGTTGAGTTCACCAACAGTTTTTGAAAGACGCGAAATTCAAGCAAGTGATGCCTCCGGTGAAGATTAACGACGGCGAAGATATAACCTATGAAAATGCGACGAATGCGTTACAGAGAGGAGTTACTTTCTTCTCGGCTTTGCAAGCCTCCGATGGCCACTGGCCAGGAGAAATCACTGGGCCTCTCTTCTTTCTTCCTCCATTGGTATATATCTTCTTCATTTCCCTTTCGATTCATTGTCAAATTCTTTCTTAATATTTGTTTCTTGCAGGTATTTTGTTTGTATGTCACAGGACATCTTGAGAAGATATTTGATGTAGAACATCGTAAAGAGATGCTTCGACATATTTACTGTCATCAGGTACACTTTCACCAACAGTTTTTGGTCTCATAAATATATTATTCATGATTAATATATTATTTTTTATATATAATTTTATATACAGTAAAATTGACCCCAAATTATTTTCATATTTTTCTTTATGATAATAAAACATAGTAGTTGTTAGCAGGGTTGTTTTTGTAGTATTCATACCTTAGGAGGAGGAATACTAATTACTAATAATAAATCCAAATTCTAATAAACAAAAGAGTAAGATAAAATTTGGTACCGAGCTATATACGAGTCTTTCACATCCTCTTTTGTATATTTCACTAATTCAATTTCGTTTTACTAATACTTAATTTCGTAAAAATCCTTGTCTTCTTTGAAATACCATGAACTGTTATTGTTGATTGAACGCCTTTTTTAAGAAAATCTAGAAAAGCAAAAAGATTTAAATAAGGTTGATTAGTTATCAGATCATAAAACTCCACCTTGCGAAGATCTCTTCCTTCTCTTCGAGATCGAACATCAATTGCAACAATCCATAAATGGCTCATTGGAATAGATGTATATGAATAATACCCTCCCTAGAAACGTATGAGGTTTTGGCCTCATACAGCTCGAGAAAATAATTTCAATGATTAGAAGTTAACTCTATGTAAAAAATTCAAATATTAAATAAATTAACCAAAACATTAAATCAACTGGCCAGTATTGAAACCCTAAATATTTTTTCATAAAACATTTGTACTCTCGTAACTCAAGTTAAATTACTCTCAAATATTTTAACAGAGAATCCTTAAGTACTTTTTTTATTTTTTTATTGAGTAGTGTCTAACACTTTTTTTTGTTTGTCTCATTTTTAGAATCAATTTTGATTCTTCATTTTGATCTAGTTGTTCAAACAATTGAAAAGTGAATTTCCTTTTTTTTTAGGATTCTTTATCCTTATTTTAAATCTTTGGGTTTAGACATGATTTCGGTGATCTTGAATCATTTTATTAAAAAAGAAAAAGTAGGAAAACAAAAAATTATCAAATAGTACGAAAATATTATTAAATAGCCATGACAATAACTATGGTTTCTTTAGCCACTATTTCTCTAAACGCAACTGTATAGCTACAATATTTTTCTGTGGTTACTGCCATAGCTATACCACTACGATCGTTGATGGTCAGTCCGTAGCTATACAATTTGTCGATGTCTCCTACAAACTTTACGATTCAGATGTCTAGTTCTGAGCTATGACAATCATTCTCCTATGTACTAGTTTTTTGAGTGCGAGTTAGGCCCATACTAACAAAATGGACTAGAGATCCTTACAAGAGTTATGTCTTGTCTTTTGATTTTGTGGGCCGGCGATTCTTCTTCTTCTTGGGCCAACATGGGCCGAGCCTTGTGGCCTGTTTTTTCTGTTAAGTCCAGCATCATTAAACCTGCTGGGCTTCAGGAAGTGGGCCGATTTGCTGAGTAATAAATCAGCAATATGGGCCTCGAGTTTTCTCTTCTCTTCTGCATGTTCCAGCTGGTTTGTTGCCTGAAATGAGGTGAAAGCTTTATGGTCAAAGGTGATCTATAAGGGTCTATTGTCAGTACAATACAGAGATGATGATGTTGTGTTTTGGTATATGTATGACACAAGGAAAAGCATGAGAGGTGTGAGTTTTACCTTGAGAGTTGAGAGAGACCTAAGAGAGTGGGAAGCTTGGATCTTAGGGATTCTTTCTGGTTCTTGTAAACACATAGCTTGTAACCTTTTGATCATAGTGAAGTGTGTGAGTTACTCACCGAGATGTACCAAGGAGACTTCCTCCTTGGGAACTCGTAAATCCTCTTGTTTTGTTTCGGTTTCATTTCTTCTTATAACCTACAAAACATTCATCAAATCATATTAGACATTAAACAGCTTAAGACTATAGCATCACTTGACAACAAGTGGTATCAGAGCGTCAGGTTCAAGCTATGTCAACAAAAGCGGAAGCTAGTATGAAGAATGAGAAGGTTGAGTACATGGAACCTACTCAAGGGCGTTTTGATGTTGAGAAATTTGACGGTGAAGGCGACTTCTCTCTCTGGAAATTCAAGGTCCTAGCTCAGCTGGAGATCCTAGGACTCGATGATCCACTTCTGCCTGTTTATCTGGAAGAAGAAGCTAGTTTAGATCCAAAAGGAAAAGAATATAACAAAGTTGCTGCAGAAGATGAACTTGAAAAGGCAAAAGCAGATCCGAAATGGAAAGCAAAAGATAAGAGAGCAAAAAATCTTATCTGTTCAAGTCTGGCTGATGCTGTTCTCAGATCAGTGAAAAGAGAAAGATCTGCGTATGATACATGGATGGCCTTGGAAGCAGAATATCAGGTGAGAACACTTCCGCACAGATTCAACCTGAAACAAAGATTTTATTCTTTCAAGATGGATGCAGGAAAAAATCTAGATAAGAATCTGGATGTTTTTAACAAGCTGATATCTGACCTGGCTAGTGTACATGTTGACATGAGTGATGAAGATAAGGCAGCTATTCTTATGAATAGTCTGCCAAAACAATTTGATACTCTTGTTCACACATTGAAGTACAGCAGCGGAAGAGAGACAATCACAGTAAAAGACATTGTTAGTTCGGCATATTCTATAGAAATGGAACTAAAAGAAAAGGGTCTTTACAAGTTACAAACTAGTGCAGAAGGTCTCGTGTTTCAGAGTAGAGGAAGAAGTGAAAAGGTTTCAACATCAAAAGGAAAACAGAAGGACAAGAGTAGATCTAAATCCAGAGCAAAAGCAAGACAGTGCTGGTTTTGTGGTTCAGAAGATCATTTCAAAAGAGATTGTCCTAAAAGGAAACATCATAGTAATGATAGCAGAACGGGAAAGGCTGAAGCTAGTATTGTTGAAACTACTGAAACAGAACCATTAATGCTTATGGCGTCAATTAAGGAGGGGGGAGATGAATGGATCATTGATTCTGGATGTTCATATCATGTAACATTCAGAAAGGACCTCATGTTTGATGTGGAAGAGATTAATGGAGAAAAGATTTTAATGGGAAATGACACTAGTTGCAATGTAACTGCTATTGGTAAAGTGAAGTTTCAGAATGATGACGGATCAGTTGTGATATTATCACAGGTCAGATTTTCTGAAATGGCTAGAAGAAATTTGATTTCTTTGGGACAACTGGAGATGCTGGGATGTTGGTATAAGTCAAAGGATTTCAAATTGAAAGTGTTTAAGGATGAACGAGTGGTTCTATCAGCAAGTTACAAGAACACTCTGTATTTCTTAAATGGCAAGCCTATAAAATCAGAAGCTAATGCAATGTTAATATCAGAAAATATGATGGATCTATGGCATAGCAGATTGGGACATATGAGTGCTGCTAACATGAAGCTACTAAAAGAGAAAGGACTGATCAAACAAGGAGAAATAAAAGACTACAAGAAATGTGAGCCATGCATTCTGGGGAAATCACACAGAACATCATTCAGAAAAGGTATTCACGTTTCAGAAAGACCTATGGAATATGTGCATTCCGATCTATGGGGATCACCTAATGTAACACCTAGTTTGGCAAGGTGTCAGTATTATATATCATTTGTTGATGATTATACTAGAAAAGTTTGGGTGTATTTTCTGAGAACAAAAGATGAAGCTTATGGGAAGTTTGTTGATTGGAAAACTTTGACTGAGAATCAAAGTGGTCAGAAGCTGAAAGTACTGAGAACCGACAATGGACTAGAGTATTGCAACAAGGTGTTTGATGATTTCTGTGCTCAAGAAGGAGTGAAGAGACACAGAACATGTCCATACACTCCGCAGCAGAATGGGATAGCTGAAAGACTGAATAGAACTATCTTAGAAAAGGTGAGAAGTCTATTAACAGAGACAGGTTTATCAGAATCATTCTGGGCTGAGGCTGCATCTACAGTTGTTTATATACTGAACAGAACTCCTTCTAAACCGATAAACTATCAAATACCAGAACAATTGTGGACGGGAAGAGAACTAGATCTATCTCACATGAGAAGGTTCGGATGTTTGTCTTATTTTCATTCTGATCAAGGCAAATTGAAACCTAGAGCTAAGAAAGGGATTTTCATGGGATATCCACAAGGTGTTAAAGGTTATAGAATATGGAGTTTAGAAGACAAGAGATGCATTGTGAGCAGAGACGTAATCTTCAATGAAGATATCGTTTACAAAGATTTTGACAAGGCTTCTTTGGATTTTAAGAAGAAGGAGGTGAATAAGAATAAAAGGGTTTCTTTCTTACTACCTACTGATTCAAGTGAAGCTAGAAGTTCAAGTGATGATGTTCATGATGCAGATCAAGGTGGAGTTTTTCATGATTCAAATGAAGAAACAGAAAATATAAACACAGAAGATGACACAGAGATGGGTGAATCAGACTATAGTGACTACTTGTTGGCAAGAGACAGAAGCAGAAGAGAAATAAGACGGCCTAGTAGGTTCATTGAAAACAACATAGCATATTATGCACTAAATGCTGCGGATGACATTAATTTTGATGAACCTAAGACTTACACAGAAGCTATAAGTGGTAAGAACCGTGATCTATGGATAGCTGCTATGAAAGAAGAAATAGAGTCTTGCAACAAAAATCAAACATGGTCGGATGTTCCTTTGACTGGTAATCTAAGAACTGTTGGTTGCAAATGGATCTACAAAGTGAAACCGGGAATTCCAGGGGTTGAAAAACAAAGGTTTAAAGCAAGGTTGGTTGCTAAAGGGTTTACACAGATTGAGGGTATTGATTATCATGAAGTGTTTTCTCCTGTGGTTAAGCACATTACTATCAGATTAATGCTATCAATTGTGGTTAATCATGATATGGAATTGGAGCAGATGGATGTTAAAACAGCGTTTTTACATGGAAACCTAGATGAGAAGATCTATATGCAACAACCAGAAGGTTTTGAGAAGAAAGGAAATGCATGTTTATTGCATAAATCATTATATGGTTTGAAACAGGCTTCTAGACAATGGAATTTGAGGTTTAATGATTATATTAAATCTCAAGGTTATAGCAGAAGTGATTTTGACAATTGCGTGTATTTCAGAGAATTCAAGAAAGGTTTCTACATTTATTTGCTTCTCTATGTCGACGATATGTTATTGATATCAAGCGACATGGGAGAAATCATTAAGCTTAAAGGTTTGTTGAGTGATGAGTTTGAAATGAAGGATTTGGGAAATGCAAGGAGGATACTGGGTATGGATATTTCAAGAGACAGGTTGAATGGGGTTCTGAGATTATCTCAGAAAGTTTATATTAACAAAATTTTGAACACATTTAATCAATCAGAGGGCAAAGCAGTTCATACTCCTATGGGTTCTCATTTTAAACTATCAAGCAGCAAAGAGGGTGAGAAGTTAATGGACAGTGTACCTTACGCCAGTGCAGTGGGCAGTCTGATGTACGCGATGGTTGGTTCACGTGCTGATTTGGCATATGCTGTAGGTCTGGTTAGCCGCTTCATGAGTAAACCTGATACAGAGCATTGGAATGCAGTTAGATGGATCCTAAGATATTTAAAACATGCAAAAGATCTGAGTCTGACCTTCAAGAAAAATGAAATGAAAGGAATAAAAGGATTTTGTGATAGCGACTATGCATCTGACCTTGACAGAAGAAGATCCATAACAGGATTCGTTTTTCAAGTCGGTGGAAACACTGTCAGCTGGAAATCTGGTCTTCAGACTAGAGTGGCCCTGTCAACAACGGAAGCAGAATATATGTCATTAGTGGAAGCAGCAAAAGAAGCAGTATGGTTGAAGGGTATTACCTTTGAGATCGGACTTGGAGATCTAGAAACAGAGATCTACTGCGACTCACAAAGCGCCATATGTCTCGCCAAGAACAGTGTGTACCATGAAAGAACAAAACACATGGCGGTTAGAATGAGTTTTCTAAGGGAACTAGTTGAAGATGAAGAAATAAGGGTGAAGAAGATTAGTACCTTAGATAATCCGGCAGACATACTGACAAAATCAGTACCAGTGAAGAAGTTCGAAACGGCATTAGATCGGCTGGGTTTACTCAGCGATCTAGTATGTTGAGTAGACCAGGAGTCCTGAAAAGTCTCTTCGGCACACATGCATGCCGAAGAGGGAAGGGTCAGAAGAAAAGTGGTCAGTTTTCTTTTGATGAGTGTTTGTTCTTAGTTCAGAAAAGAAGAATTTTGAAACTAAGAACATGGAAAAGGAAATGAGCAGAGTTGAGATGGTTAGACTTACTCTGCGAAGGTACAGTCTTCATGCATGCCGGAGTTTTCTCTGTGGAATCGGAAACAGATATCTGTTTTTCGGTGGATCTTCGGAGTTACGGTTTTGAAGAGTAAAGGGAAATGAAAGGCTATCTCGAACGGTTCTGTTCTCTGATTCTTCTCACGGCGGAGAAGATCGGAGAGGAATTTTTTCTCTCTGGTTTTAGTCGGAAGTTTTGAAGAAAATGGGAGGAGAGAATGAGAGAGAAGTGTTTTTCTGATTGAGAGGCGTTTAGGGTTGCGAAGAGGAAGAGGAAGAGGAAGAGTTGCCTCGGTACTGTAAGGAGAAGGGGAGGAACCGAGGAGTCACCTGGATTGCCGCGAAGAAATGAAGAAGTCGAGGTGGAGTTTGTGGGCCGGCGATTCTTCTTCTTCTTGGGCCAACATGGGCCGAGCCTTGTGGCCTGTTTTTTCTGTTAAGTCCAGCATCATTAAACCTGCTGGGCTTCAGGAAGTGGGCCGATTTGCTGAGTAATAAATCAGCAATATGGGCCTCGAGTTTTCTCTTCTCTTCTGCATGTTCCAGCTGGTTTGTTGCCTGAAATGAGGTGAAAGCTTTATGGTCAAAGGTGATCTATAAGGGTCTATTGTCAGTACAATACAGAGATGATGATGTTGTGTTTTGGTATATGTATGACACAAGGAAAAGCATGAGAGGTGTGAGTTTTACCTTGAGAGTTGAGAGAGACCTAAGAGAGTGGGAAGCTTGGATCTTAGGGATTCTTTCTGGTTCTTGTAAACACATAGCTTGTAACCTTTTGATCATAGTGAAGTGTGTGAGTTACTCACCGAGATGTACCAAGGAGACTTCCTCCTTGGGAACTCGTAAATCCTCTTGTTTTGTTTCGGTTTCATTTCTTCTTATAACCTACAAAACATTCATCAAATCATATTAGACATTAAACAGCTTAAGACTATAGCATCACTTGACAACAGAGACGCCTTACTCTCAAGCTCGTGCAGTCTCATCTCCATCTCTGGAAGTTTCTGCCTCAGCTCGACAACGTGGGCCTCCGAGTTAGACACTCTAGACGCAATCGAAGATTTGAAGCTTTTTTCAGGTTGTTGCAGAAGAACAGTGAGACAGCGAGAAATGAAATTTGCCAGAAAAAGAAGAAAAATTTTAGCACATATTTGTCTCACGCGCCTAATTTTGTGAATTTTTCGTACTAATAATCCACACGCGCTTGACCTGCGAATGGCATAACTTGACGTGGGCTTGGCCGCGGCTTTTGGTCATTGTAAATCCAGTATTTTAATAAAATATTATATATAACAAAAGACCTGGCCCATTTAGTGTCAATAATTTAAGCCCGGCCCGTTTACTTACTTTTTTCCCTCCAATATCCTTTTTGTGTTTATTCTAGTCAAAGATGAATATTAATTTTTAACAAAAAAATGAAATATTAATGGTCTAAAACATTGGTCGATATGTTGTAACTCCAGTATTTAGAAATTGAATTTCACTATTTATATTATTTGTATAGTCAAATTATTATTATTATTATTATTTTTTTTTTGTTAACTAGCCTACTGGATTTTAAATCTCACTCTTAGCCATGAAGATTTATAAAATGACTAGACCACTGGTGTCAAATTATTATTTAAAAACACTGATTACTCTAGGAATATTGATACAAATATAGAAAATAATGATTTTGGCATCACCTAAAAATAAGGGGAACAATGGCTCTATTGTCATCTTTTGCCAAAAGCCAATCTTAACTGTCACCCTCTAATTTTCTTTTTCTTTTTCATTTTTTTATATTAAAAACTTTGTTAAAAGACAAAAAATGTAGGAGTTTAGCTTAATTACAAATATGTCATACTTGTATCCGGTCCAATTGAAATTCGTCCCAAATAAACCCTAAACCCTAAATCCCTAATCCCTAATCGGACTTCCTCCCTAATCGCGTTCTTCTCTTTATCTTCAACGAAGAAGACAAACCTTATATCGACGGCGAGAGTGGATTACCGGCGAGAGTAGCTTATACTTTAGACGATTCGAAGAGGTCAGAAGGTAAGAAATCTATCTCTAAATCTTTCTCTATCAAATTTCCTATGTATTTTTCACGATTTTGTATCTAAAATTAGGGATTTTGGTTGTTTTAGAGATTTCTTCTCATCTTCTTTGATTTCTTTGTTTTGTTTCGTGTGTTCAGTGATGGTTCTAATAAGAGATGCTATTGGGATACGTGACACAAAAGTGAAATATAAGAAGAAGAGTAAGGGTAAGGGTATGAGGACTAAGAAGGATTTGGATAAGAAGAACGAATAAGAGATAGTAGATGACAAAGTAGACGAAGTATATGCTTCAGGCGATGGAGAGGAAAAGGATGATGATGGTACTAGAGAGGAAGGAGAGAGCGGTAAAGAAGAAGATGAAAACACGCCTAAGGTACAACTGGAACAAGTAGGACAAATATGTATTATTATCAAGTTTGGTACCATTATTACATCTAAGATCAATGGTAAAGTTTTGTTATTGTTTATTTATTTTGCAGGATATATCTGATGATGTTTCTGTTGAAGGAGATAATGATGAAGAAGATGAAATGAGTAAGGTACATTTAATAACAACTAGGACATTTGTGCATTGGTCAATTAGTACAATTAAGATCATGTATAGGTTTTTTTATGGTACAAGTGGTACAACTCTGGTCATGGTACAACTCTGGTACTGGTACAATTAGTACAAGTATAAGTTCTGTTTATCGTACAAGTGGTACAACTATTAACGAATTAATGTATTTTTTTTTGTATTTGCAGGATATTTCTACTGATGATAGCTTTGATGATGAAGAAGATTCTCGCCTACTGCAACCAGAGAAAATGTATTTTGAACCAAGTCAGTACACCAAATCTGTTAGGATATGAACAAGGTGTAATGTGCAATAGGCGGTGAAGTTTCTAGAACAATTTCCGGCAGAATTAAAATGGTTTAGAGAGAATGAGCAGTTTAAGCATGTGTTCCACATGCCAATAGAGCAAAATCACCAAGTCCAAGACATGTGGATGCTTATGCTACGCACAACTTGCGTTGAGGCAGAAAAAGAGTGCTGGTTTTTGGTGAATGGAAAGCTGATAAGGTATTCTATTAGAGAGCACACTCTTTTAACTAGATTCAATTGCAAAGAATATACTGCGAACTGGGAGAAGTTGGGAGGTTTGGAATTTGCAAAAAGGGTGTTTAAGAAAAGTAAAGGAATAAAGATTGGAGAAGTAGAAAGCATGCTCGAGAGCTTGAAGAACAAGAAGATCTCTCGGGACAGGAAGAAATTGGATGTCCTTTATTTCTTCTGCAAGATATTGAAAGCAAAGAATAAGTATGAACCGACTGTTGACACATTCCTTTTGAGAATTGTCAATGACTTGAGTGTTTATGAGAAGTTCCCATGGGGTCGTTATACTTTCCATGATTGCATTGATGGGATTAAGGGGCTGGTAAAGAACATGAATGGAGTTGTGAAAACAAAAGCTCAACCTGGATTTTCTGGATTCATTATCTCGCCTGAGGTAAAACCATTTTTATATGGGTCCAACTGGTACAATTGTTCAGTTTTTATTGGTGGATATCGAGTTTTGATTATGGCTTTGACTCATTGTACAGATTCTGGCTTTCTAGTGTATTCGAGACCTTGGACAGAAATATCGTGAAGATGTAAGAGTTGATCCGGGTTGTCCAAGGATGTGCAAACGGAAGTTCGTTTACAGTAACGGCAAAGGTCCTTCGTTGGATGATATAAACATTGTGCTCGGACAAACTAAGGTTAGCATTTATTAACGAACCTTGTATTATTTGTGTTTATCCCGAGTTTTAGTTTAAAATCAGGTGTGATAATTTCAGGTAATAAGTAGCATCTTGGAACCTACCTTGGATGAGCAGGACTTGTTGAGGCGAAATGTTGAGGAGGTTAATGACAATGACATGTGTTTAGATCCGATAGTTAGAAGCTGGAGAGATCGTCTACTGGTGCAGAGGAAGAAAATATTCTGGAAAGGTTGGTTGGAAAAGGATGTCAAAGCTCGAGCTACAACTCGGAGCATGATCCCTATGGATGTGGATAAGAAGGAGAACCTTGTTGAACATCTTACTCTTGAATCTGTACAAGAAGTAGTCTTGAAAGAGATGGAGAAAAGGTTTGGAAAACTCATGGGGGCGCTTGGTGAAATGAGTAACAAAGTGTTTGACATGATTGGTGTTTTGGAAACAAATCTGCATATTCTCCATAAAAATGTGGCGGGTCAGAGAAGGGGTATTGATCCAGAATATGCATATTATGCCACTCCCAATAGTGGATTTGTGTTGATCAATTGTGTGACACCAATTCAGGATATGGCACCAACTGAGGATGTGGCACCAATTGAGGATGTGGCATCAACTGAGGATGTGGCACCAATTGAGGATGAGGAAGCAGGCGGTAGTGATAAGAATGAAGAAGGTGGCAGTGATGAGAGTGAAGAAGAAGACGACAGTGATGAGAGTGAAGAAGAAGGCAGCAATGATGAGAATGAAGAAGAAGACGATGGTGAAAAGAATAATGATGAAGAAGATGGTGAAAAGATTGAGCAGGATAAAGAGACAATGAGGAAGGACAAAGATGGGGTAGTAGAAACAAGAGTAAAGCGGGTGAAAAGAGCACCGAATAGATATACACCTAGGGATCAAAAAAAAAAAAAAGAAATGATCCAATTTGGTATTAGGAAACAACTTGGATAGATAGTTAGGTTATGATATTTTGGTATTATGAAACATATGAGTTTTCTTTTTGGTATTATGAAACAATTTGATTTGATTTATTAGGTTATTGTATTTTGGAACAACTGGAACATCTAAATGGTTATATTTTGGAACAATTAGAACATCTAAATGATTATATTTTAGAACAACTCGAACATTTAAATTATTGTATTTTAGACAAGAAATCGACAAGTGAAAAGGAAAAAATAAAGAAAATCAAAAAAATATAATTAATATTAAAATAAAATAAAATTTTTAAAATTTTAAATAAAAGAAAAATTTCAAAATTTTTAAATTTAAAAAAATATATTCAAAATTTTAAATTTTTAGATATTTTGAAAACTCCCGCTACTCTTTGTTCAATTTTTTTTTAAAATGGATGTATATGTACCTTGTTGTCGAGTTGTACACTGGTCCACATAGCTGTACTTTGACAGTTTTTTTTATTTTTGTGGTTTGACTCTATAAAGAATAAATGGTTTGTTGTTGGACTTATGATATTCCTAATTTAATTAACCGTTAAGATGTTTCGACAATACAATATGTTCGAATTAATAGTATTAGTATCTTTCGATTGGTAAATGCATGACAACTAACATAAGACTCCTTATACAACACTAGTGTTTTGTGGAAAAACACAAAAAATTTTCCAAAAGTTAAAAAATTCTTGTTCTATTCATTTTTAATTTTTCATTATGTGTTTTGAAACCTTTACATTGCTTAGAAAAATTCCAATTGTACCAATCGAGACAAATTTGTACTAAATTGAACCAATTGTACTAATTGAACCAACTGTACTAATTGAACCAAACGAAACAAAGTTGTACTAAATTGAACCAATTGTACAAACTACCAAGTTGAACCAGTTGTACTAAAAAAGCTACTAATTCGCATAGTTGTTCTCAGTTGGACCAACCGACAAATACACACACAACAGACAAGTTCAGAAATTAAGAATCTTCTGGCTACAACCACCTCTCCAAGTTTATTCTAGGGTTGTACTTGTTCTCTTCTTACGACGACGTTCTCCGCAGGATGGAAATCGCGTCTCTTGATTTCTACCTCGTTTTGGTACAAAATTAGGAGGTAATACGCACAATTCTTGAATTTCTGCAGGAACACTCCACTCAGACTCATGTGGAACTAAATATATTGTTTTCTCATATGCCAATGACCAAGTCTGAGTGAAATAATATATGAGCAGAGATCATAGATTTGGATACTTTCTATTCTCTCAATTTCAGGCTTCCGCATAAAGTACCTACATGCAGCTACTGCATGGATACACATATACTTTTCTATATTAAAACATCTACAAGATCAGGTTCTCAATTTCAAGTTCACCAGATACGACTTTCCGTTGACTCCTTCGACATCATATTCAAGCCGGAAGCTGTTTAGCTCTCTCAACTTCAAACCTTTTGCAATTGCACATCGTGACTGCAATATGTTCTCAATATAAGGTACCACTCTCTTGAAGTTTGGTGCACTAGAGGATGTTTTCCTATGTTTGTTAAACCATTCAGATATCTTCTCAACAATTGCATCAATCATAGGTAGTAAGGGGTACGCCCTTGCTTTTCTAAACTTATTGTTCATTGATTCTGCGGAATTTCTAGTGTCTATGTTGTACTTGTCTCCCTCAAAATAGCACCTTGTCCATCTTTCAAACTTTATACCATCTTCCAGATATTTAGCAGCTATAGTCCACATACTACTAAACTCAGTATAAGCATGAGTACAATCCCTGAATTTTTCTGCAGCTCTATCCTTGTCATTCGCTACCTTTCCTCTCACGTTTTGAGATAAATGCCAGATACAATGCCCATGCTTAGCACTCGGGTACACCATCTCCACTGCTTTGATGATACTTTGATGTCTGTCGCTTATAAAAACCAATTTACTACTATCTGGTATAACGGTTTTCAGCTTTGTAAAGAACTAATTCCAACTAATATCTTTCTCACTATCAATCACACCAAATGCAATGGGGTAATGATGATGATTGGGATCTTGAGCTGTTGCAAAAACCAACATACCACCATATTTGGTCTTAAGAAAAGTTGCATCCACAACTATCACTTTCCTCATTGCCTCAAACCCTTCTATGCTAGCGCCCAACGTGATAAATAGGTACTTGAACCTCTTATCTGCATCCAATTCCACACTTGTTATTGTCTTAGGATTGGCTTTCTCTAACTCGAACAGATAAAAAAAACAACAATATGTAGCTCTTTTCAAGACTTCCCCGCATCTCAGCAACATGTCGTTTTTTCCTCTCAAAGCTGTAGAGTATAAGCAACCTATAGAAAGTTGTGTTTGTATAATATTAGCAATGCTTATAGCAAGCGGAGTGTCCATTTGACCATGAAAACTTTCGTGCAATAAATTTGCTACAATTCGTTGTGTGCCTCTCTGTTTAGTACTGCTAGTGCTCTCAAGAGCCCGTGAGCATGTATGCATTTTTCTGTGTACTCTAATAGTCCACAATACTGAATCCTTATCTCTAGCTGCTCGTAAATACCATTTACAACCTTTTGAAGCTTGACGACACCGTAGCATAAGTCGTCGCTTATCTGACTTAACTGCATGATATCCAAAACAGTTCTTATTTGTAGCTCTAAGAACCAAATCTTGCACTGACTGCCTTGAACAAAATTCTTTCTTTATCTCAAGATCAGTACCATCTTCCCATTCTTCAACATTCTGAATTTCTTCTACAGAAACTGGAAGCTCATCAACATTCAAATTATTATTCATAGGGCAAGCCACAATCTCCAAATCATCACGTGATTCTTTCTCACAATCATCATTACCACCATTTTTGTCAAAAAAGGTCTCCTTCATCTCATCAATAATCATCTCGTTCTGTTGTTCTTCAATAGTAACGATGCCAACATTGTCTACATTTTCCACACCATTCAATAACTCTACTTGCAAAACAAATCTCAGTCCCTCTTTATCCAATGATATCAAATAAATCAAAACTTCCTCGTCATCTACAATATAAGTCTCTCTCCAACCTTTAAATAGACTGTAACTCAATTTGAGCTTCCCAGTGGTTTCAACTATTCAAATCTTCCTGCAAATCTTATCTACTAACACCGAATAAGTTATCTCCACCAAAGATGAAGTCTTAAACAATATAGCAATTAGAGCATTTGTTGAAATCCATTCATGATCTTCTGAATAGCACCCTCCATAGTTAAATTGCACGTGTGTGTGTACATGTTCCTCAACACCTTCTGTATATAAGATAAAACAAAATTCATTCACGAATTACACAAAAAGTTTCAGTTGTACCTAACTGTACTTGTTGTTCTGTCATCTCTAGTGTGGAGTTGTACCTAAATGTACATGTTGTTCTGTCATCTCTAGTATGCTGTTGTACCTAAATGTACCATACAGTTGTACCTATATGTACTAATTGGACAAAATCTGCAGAAAGGGTTTACGAAAACAGGTTGATTTGGGTATTCTCGTTTTGTTCCCATTTAACACGATTTAAGACAACTATGAGATTATATAACAATGAACATACCTAATCGGAACCTAATCATCACTACGAACATGAATACTAACTAAATGTTAGCTAGCCAATCAAGCTATTTACATTTCAATATCAAAATCAATAACTCAAAAATTGACCTACTTATTTTCTTCTTTTCAGCGAGGAAGGAGGAGAGGATTGGATAAGGTACCAGTCAGCAATGTGCGAGATGGATGAAGCTTCAGGTGGAGGAATAGAGAAGAAGAAGAAACCTCTCGTGAAAAAAAAAAAATGCAGCTATCGTCGAATGTTTCAGTGAGTGAGACAAAATTGAAACCTTCTATATCAATTAGTGTGTCTGATTAATGTGATAAAATTGAAACCCTCTATTTCAATAAGTGTGTTTCATTAAAGGTAAAATGAAAATACTAAAATTTGAGTGGCAATTAGATTAATTAGATTAAATTGTGGCAATGCGGATTATAAATTTTACAAAAGTGGTCGTATGTGTCCAAAATAAGGTAGCTTTTAAAATTGTATAATTGACTTACTCATTCTGTGAACAAGTATTGGTATCAAAATAAATAATTTACCAATTTTGTTGACAGAAAAAAAAACAAATTTTGTTTCATTCTTAAATTAAAAGTAATAATGAAGTACAAATATTTTTGATACACACCAATCAACTCTCGTCGTCTCTGTCGATAAATATCACATCTTCTGGTTTTACTCTCTCTGTCTCTAATTTTTATTGAAATTTCCTCTGTCTCAAAAGTAGAAGAAAATCAAAGCAAATGAAGCCTCTGATTCGCCGTATCACACGAATCGCCGATTCATCCTCCTGCAATCGAATTCGCAGCGGCGATATTTATCATCCAACGTCGTCTGATTTCATCGTTAAGCGAGCAACAGTCACTTCGATTGTTCCTTCCGGCCACGTCCCTTTTAACGTCGGCGAAGAAATGGAGAGGTTTTTGGTGAGTGCAGAGTTATTGAATCATCCGATTTTCGTTAGATTGCTTAATCGATCAACTCAGGAATATGGATTTGCTCAGAAAGGTGTTCTTCATATTCCTTGTAATGTCTTCGTCTTCGAGAATGTTGTGGAGACTCTTCGATCTGGAATCACTGATTTAACGGAACTTATTGCTTCGTTATCTAGTGATGATTTATCAACAGAGTAGAATCATCATCTTCTCTTGTTTTCTTTTTTCTTCGTGAATTGAAAGAAATTGTTCTTCGATCTTCTTCTGTTTTTTGTTTGACTGATCGCAGAAATTCTCTTTGACGAATGTAACTGATTGAGAATGAGCATTTTAATGTTGTAGATTCATCTCTGAGTTTTCAATTGAATAACAAACAAATTGAAGTGGCAGAAATGCATTTTTTTTGTTCACGTACGGATCATTATTATTTTTATTTTATCAAAATGCAGACTTATCCACTAATATATAATTTGTTATTACTTCTAAGTTCTAATTATATTTTATGTTCTTGTTGATTATATATATATATAATCATGATATCGTCCCAACACCTAACATTTCTCCATTTAATTGATTTATCATACAATGAGTGGATAATCCACTTTGAAACTCGAAAAGACATTAAAATTCACTACAACATTCTTTTTATTGTGTAACAACGGAGGTCCAATCCATAATCTTCCACAAAACTAAAAAAAACATTCTTAATTGAAATATATTTATGTTTATTGAAAATGTATAATATCCATTTCATGTTTACTTTCGGTCAAACTGAGAAAGAATAATTCAATTTGTTTCTTCAACCTTTTTTTGTTAATATCCGACATGTAATCAAACTTCTTCTTAAACCCCTATAGGAGTCATTTAACCATTTAATATAATATATTTACATTTCCTAAAAAACTTATAATCTTAAAATAGCTATTATCTCATACTTGTAATAAGGACAATTATAAAAGTATTAAGTTGATGTAAGAACAAAAAGTGTCACATGTACCGTATCTTCATTGTACCATTTGCACGGCTGGACTCTTTGCTGTTCACAGCTTTTACAACATATATTAGCTTAGATTTGCTAATTGATTTTTATATCAAAGTAAATAATTTATTATGAAATTCACAATTTGTGGCGAACTGTGAATGGCTAAAGATGATGATTCTGTGTATCTTTTAACTCTAAAGCCACCTCACCTGTGCGACTTTGTTGTTTTGTATAAATCATAGAATTTTATATGACATTGACACGACTTACTAAAAGTTAGTTCAAATAAATAAAGCTAAAACATTACAAAATTAATTTATTATATACATTGCAAGATTACTAACGTGTACAAGAACAGAAATATATATTATTTTTGACATAACATGCAACCCTAGTGAAGATAAATAGAAATCTATATATTTTTGCTTGCAAATATCTGCAACTCTAATGAAAATAATATACTCAAAAATAGATTTCACAAAATTTAAGTGTCAGCAATGTATATAAACGTTAAAAGAACAAAAAAGTTGCCTATCAAATTGTCTTAGGGTTCTTAAGTTTCTTCTTCACCACGCAACTTTCTTTCTTCTTCACCACGTTACTTTGTTTCTTCTTTGGTTTTTTCTTCTCCGACTGCAACTCTGTTCTCACTCTCTCGTCTTCTTTTATATCTTGAAGAATAGTAAAATTCTCTTTCAATTTCTTCCTGAGTTTGTCCATGTCGATTTCCGGAACATTCTTACCTTCTTCAGAAGAACTCTCACGTTTCCTTTTGTTGTTCAATTTCCGAGACTCTTTCTTAAGCTCGAAGGATTCCTTTTGAAGAGAGAAATCTGCAAACGCCTGTACTGGAGTCACTGCAGAAAGAAACGTTTGGCTTTGAGAAGTATTCATGTTGGAGATTGTTGTAGCCATTGTAGCGATCCCTGGATGATAATGTTTAGTCAAGAGACTGAGTTCCCAAAGTACTGTTGCTAAAGCCCCACTTAAGTTAGGATCTGTTGCATATGGTTGATATTTCTGCAATCGACGCAAAACTATTATATTCCAAACTTTGATTCGTATATGAGAGTAAAAATCTCTGACTTACTGCAATTGAACCAGAAACTGAGCCACCTCCAGCATCATTCTCTAGAAGGTTTCTGCATTTGACGTTCTTCTGAAGCAGATTTTTCAAGGTGACAAGCGCTATAAGAAAATCAAGTTTGTAGAATGAGAGACTGGTTTGAGTTAAGGACCTGTGATGTTAAATGTTTAGTAATGCTTATTACCAGCCATAGATTCACCACATCCAAAACATAGTGCGAATGTGGCTAAACGTTTCACAAAAGCGGCTGCTTTTTGCATATCTTGATGTCTGTCGTCACACAACATTATCTTCAGAGATTCGGCCAACACTACACCTGAATCCCTGTATAACATCTTTGAACGTTATACACTAAATTAGATTTGGCTTATCTCGGATTAAAAAGGGGAATAAGATCTAACTAACCTTCCAGGGCGGTACTCAAGAACGAGGTTGTAAAGCTGGACAAAGAAGTCTTGCAAGTCAACATTCAAGGCATTTAAGTTACTCCTCATGACTTTAAAGGCGACAAGGCAACACCTTAGACGTTCAGATACAGTCAACAGATTTGACTTTTTCTCTTTTAAATCGTTGGAGATGCTACTGCTAGAAGCAAGCTTCTTTAGATAGTTCATGAGATCTCCAATGTAGTCCAAATCCAATTGTTGGGTGAATTTTGCCAAACCATCCAAGCATGGAGCAAGCAGAGGGTGTGATCCAAAGGTACCCGGATTCAAAGCTGGGTTATCTTCTGCTCTGCATTAGTTAATGTGACGTTGTAAAGAAGAATTTAGAACATTAACATTGACACAGGCACAGCTATGTGGCCAGCTATAAGAATACAACTGCTAAACCAATTTTGCAGACATATAATCGTATCTTTTTGAATTGACTAGAACAAAAGCATTATTCAATTCCTATTCACGACAACTATAAAAGACAATGTTCTAATACGTTTAACAATCTAAGAAAATACCTTACGCCAATTGTATACATTGTATTTCTCAGGATACGGAAATAGGTCTCGAAAACAGCAGAAAGTGTCTCCGTCTGCATCTTTCGCCGCTCCATGGCGTCTGGTTCATAGGTAACTCCTTTGTAATCAGCAGTAACCTAAAAAAGTCATCAACTAATATCAAAAACAGTAAAAATGGAAGCTACTGTCATTTAAATGGTTATAACACAAGAGACCAGATAAATTTCCCATCAACAAGTCTATAGTAAAAAAGGAAAGTATATTACTTCGTCTCTGATCTTAGAGATCATCTCTTGCTTGGATTTTTTCCTCTCATTTTCCTGCACTTGATTTTGCTCCTCATGGTTTTTTCCTTTATAATTTTTCTTGTTCTTCTTCTTATGTTCATCCTCTTGGTCACGCTTTCCAATATCTTCATCAAACCGTATGGACATGAACACCTAAGGACAAAAAAAAATGAAACCAAGGGTCAGATGACAACAGACCAAAAGAGACAAGAATATATAACCAGATTGTTCCCAAGTAATTAAGCGCCTTGTTTAGTCTTACAATATGTTTGCAAATGAAGAAGTTAAGTTCGTGATCTAATTTTAGATCACGAGCAGTTTGGATATTTATTATCAGCGATGTGGTGCATAAAAGGTGACTCTTAAAATATGTTAAAAATGAGACCCATGGATACCTCAATAGAATTGGGATGAAGTTGGCAATTGTGAGATTTGACATGATCCGCAATCAAGCGTACAGCTTGCACGGTTAGTTCACCACCATGTTTCCCTTCATTGCAGAAAAGGGACCTAATAGTAGTGCAACAAAGTCTCCTGCAAACACAAACAGGTGCAAGAAATGAGTGGGACAGGAAAAAAAATATTAACACTTCCACTTTGGGTTAGATTCCATGATATATCATAGATCTTCGTCTCTAAAAAATGTTAAAATGACACGAACCTTACAACTTCATCTGGCGAGCTGATATTTCTAATAACAGCAATTAACAGGTTATCACGGTAGTTGAAATGAGGAAGTGCTTCCAGCAATGAACAAATGCACCGTGTGGCAATTTGGTTATACGTTGGTAGCTTTTCTAATGTAATCAACTTCTGAAGATATGCCTGAAAAGGACATCAGCAGCAAAAGAAAATGTTTTTTTTATAATTATAGTTTAGGAAAATTGAGGATAAAGTACAATTGATATGCATACCTTGTATGCTTTTAATAAAGAAGACTCATAGAACCGGGTTTTTTTCACTTCCTTTGAGACCTTCATCTCGAGCTCTTTTTCTGTAGGAAGTCTAATCCGATAGCTGATACCACAAACACAATGAAAACGCTAAAGTGCAGCATCATAGAAGAGGATAATTAGCTAATAAGTGTTACACCAATTGAAATATTTACCCAGGAATAATATCTTTGAAAACGGCCAACAGAGATAGCAAGCTAAGTTTCACTATCTTCGTATTCTCGTCTTTGGAGATATCTAACATTTCCTTTAGGGATTTAAGGTTTGCCTCTGGATCAGAAAGTAGTTGCATTCCCAACTCCGCGAGTTTGTTTTTATTACTTTCAAATTTCTCTTCAGCAGATAGTTCTTCCTTCACTTCTGCCTGAAAAAAGTAGAACATCATTCAGATGTTGAGAAAATGATGAAAGAAACATGTAAAACACTGATAGCTTGAAATAACAAAGAAATTCACTTTTCAGAATAAGTAACTCCAAAAAGTTGATCTGAATGCTTCTGATGGAAAGGCATTAGCATGATCAAGATGCATATAAACTATGATGCTCATTGAAGAAGCATGTCAAAGAATGAAAATTAAATCTTTCAGCAACTTATGCAACGAAAATAAGAACAGAGAAACTCAAACAGGCATACCAGAACTGCGGCTTGGGGTGTTTCTTCCTCTTGTAAAATCTCTTTAGGGAATTCCTTCTCTTGCTTTTTTGCCTCCTTCTTACTCCTTTTAGCTTTAGCTCTCCTTTCAGATTTGTTCGATATATTTTCATCTTGAAGAACGTCCTGCTCTGCTTCATCGGTGTCGCCTTCAGCGAGTTTTGACTTCTTTGTTACTGAAGCACATAAAATACAAACAATCGGCACAAAATAGAAGAAACACCACTTGGAATGCCAAAATTGAACAATAAAACAAAACAAAACAGTTTTTTAGTTTAGTACCAGTTCTATAGTGGAGTTTTCCATCTAAAGTCTTAACAGGGAGCACGTCAACAGGATCCACTAGAATCTCGCCATTCCCTTTCTCTTCCAGGTGTGTCTTCTTCTTTGATCGTTCTTCTTCATACTTATCCTCCACTGTCATTACTTTACCACCGCATTGTCTGATACCAGCATGACAAGATATCATTGACACACATTACATGGCAAACGAAAAAACAGATATACTCATTTATAACTCCCAAAAGCCAATAAATCTTTAGTAAGATAAGGAAATCTCTTCTTTCATTCAAACTTTTTGACCACATAGATTATTTATGCTAGCTCAGGGTATGACAAAATAAGAACCACTAACACAGTTGGAAAGTATGAATTTAATAAGGTAATTACTAGGAATTTCATCAAACACATTTCAGATATAGCATGTACTAGTATGGCACAAAGCAATGGACACTAATACAAACAAAATTAACCACAAAATCACCAGGATGCCAACAAAAATCGAGAAACCAAAAAACGATTAGAAAAGAGCAAGATGTTGTGAGAGAAGTAGACACACTTATTAATTGCAGCAGTGTCAAGACGAGCGACAAATCGGGCGTATGCAGTGTTCTCTTCTACGTACTTCAAATCCTCGTCGGAAAATTCAATATCCTCTTCGGGCACATCCGGCGGAAGCAACGGTGGAGGTATTACCTTCTGTTTACGCCTACTTTTTCCCATTATCCTCTTCACTGATTCAGAAGCAGTAACAGAGACTTCAAAATGAAATTTGTCTGCACAGAATCGAAGAGCCTCCAACCAGGGTTTAGGGTTTTTGAGCTGAGATTAAATATAGTAAAATAATATCTTTAATAATAATAAAGAAAAAGAAAGACCATTCTTGTAATGGCCTAGGCCCATTTATAAATACAGATAAGTTAATGGGTCTCTGTGTTAGTTAAAGTCCAGCTGGTGAAACGGTGTCGTTAATGAAACTAGTTTTGTTTGTTTATTTATATCTTTAATCTTCATTATTGAAATATCATGGACGAATAAGTGAAATTAATTTTTTCATATTTTTATAAAATTAACGTACGAAATACAACAATCACGTGAAAAAAATGAAAATTTACATTTCATACGATACTATTTTTCTCCAGTTTTCATAATGATTTTTTGTTTTTGCATAAAAAACATAAAATAAATAAATGCCAAAATCAATTAATGAAGAAGACCATATGTTGACACGTGGATTTAAAATGTTTTTCTAAAGGAAAAAACCAAAATTTTCGTAAATGTAGCAGGGGCATTAACTACAATTTAATAGATGTCACAATCCAATTAATTGAATTCGTTTTCATTAGGATGACTTACTCTGTTTTTTTTCTTCCCTCATTTCCCTATCCATTGATGAAAGTTAAAATAACTCTTAAATAACTAATATATATATATAGAGTTGCACCATGATATAAAATACATAAGCGGTAGCTTAGAGCACCTCTACTGTTAAGAACCTCATTAGAAGTTCTTAACTTAAATTTAAGAACCTAATGAGGTTCCAATAGTACAATTTTTTGTAATTATAATGTCAAATGTATAATGGCTTTGTCAAATTACACAAACCTACAAACCTATAAGTGAATAGACTCGTCTCCATCTTCTTCTCTTCTTTAAACCACCACATTGTCATCCTCTTCTTCTCTTCTTCTTCTCTTTTTCTTCTCTTCTTCTTATTCTCTTCTGTAAACCATCACATTGTCATCCTCTTCTTCTAATCTGACTCGTCTCCATCTTCTTCACACCAATTCACCACAGAATTGTAACCTGCAACAAGCACAGAGTTACAAAATCAAGCACAGAGTTAAAAAATCAACTTCACAGAATTGTAACAAAATTTGACACTTCATTACTTAAACATCAACTTCACACATATCTGTTATAGAAACTTTAAACACCCAAAAAGAGATTTCAACACTTAAACAAAGACTTAATACATATCAGTTATAGCAACTATAAACACTAAAACAGAGTAGACAACATCATTAAACAGAATTCAACATATCATTAATCAATTTGTTCTTGAAAGCCACTTCCATTTCGGAAAGTGGCTCAGTTTTTCCAATTAGGTTGTCCAATAGCTTGTTCTTTGATAAATTCTCTTTCATTTCGAGATCCTTCTTTTTGTTTTCCCACATATTTTGAAACTCATCAAGAGCACTGCCTTATCTACCATTTGTTCTGCTTTCTTCCCTGCCCTCTTACATTTGGCCTTTGAAGTCTTAACCCCAGGTGGTCGAACCTGATCCTCTCCACAACTTAGTGGAACAGACGTCGAAGACTGTGTGGAACCAGCATCAGTCTTCCTCCTTTTTGACACTGAACTATCTTCTTTTTGACACCATTTCTGGTCATGTCTGAGCTCTCTCCAAGCATGCTCAAGTGTGAATTTCTTCTTATGGTCGTTGAAGAAGATGTGATGAGCCAACTTCATCACATCATTCTCATTCTGTCCACTTGTTCTTTGTGATGAGGCAGCCTCAAAACAACCTACAAACTTGCAGACCATGACATTGATCTTACTCCACCTTTGCTTGCAGTGACTAGGCTCCCTCTTTTGCATACCCACAAGCTTAGGACTAGCACCAAAATAGGTTTGTATCCTTTTCCAAAACGCCTCTGCCTTTTGCTCATTACCAATGATCGGATCCTTGCTGGTGTTGAGCCACGCACTTATGAGCACCACATCTTATCTGGGAGTTCACTTCTTCCTCATCCTTCGATCCTCAGCATCAGGTGGAGCTTCATTAGTATTTTCATCCCACAGACTACTAAACAGAAGAGTCTCTGATTCACCAAGATGAATACTTGGTGAATTCCTATCATACATGTTTGGTGAACGGTTTTGGTGTGCTTGTTGAATACTCAACAAATCCATAAAGCGAGAGGACTGGCTTAATGGATAACGTGTATCCATTCAAGTGTGATTTAGATGACACAAAATGAAAACAGAAAAGAAGAAAACAGACACTTAAATAGACAGAGTAGAAGAAGACAGAATTGAAGATGAATACTCAAAGAAGAAGACAGACACTTAAATAGACAGAACTGAAGAAGACAGAATTGAAGACAAAATTAAAGAAGACCATTTCTTCTTAAGTTCAATGTACTTAATAGTGGTCATTAAATTATAACCTAATCACTATCTACAACACATTCAAGACAATTAACTAACCTAAAACCAACACAGAAACAACACATACAGAAAGATTAACAACACATATCATTTAATGACCACTATCTACAACCACTTGCATTAACTAATAACTAGCATTAACTAACCTAAAATCATACATAGAAACAACACAGATCAACAACACATATCATACAATGGATTTGCACAAATGCCTACAAACAAAAGTTTACACAAATGCCTACACACAGAAGCCATAAAAGATATAAAAAAATCATGTGGAAACCACTTACCATTTACTTCTGACTCTGATTCTTGAAGTCGTGCCACACTCGTTGCAGCAAGTTGACCTTGCATCAGAAAGAGAGTTAAAATGAGTAACACAATTAAACGAAAGATAAAATATAATGTCCTCATTCAAAAGACTTAAAAAGACTCACGATTTGGATACATATACTTTAACCACCTAGAACCTCCAAAGAGACCAATTCAGTATGTAATATTTATCTAAGTTACATTCTCCAACAAGCACACACATTACAAAGTATAAGAATTTCCAACAACCCATAATGTATTCTTGTGTCAGGAACTGATACAAAGTATAAGAATTTTAACCGTGCAACCCACAATGTAACATAGGTTTAATCAAACATCAAGTTAAGACAATTTTGCAATCAAATCATTAGGTATTATCATCACCTGTAAATCAATAGGGGAGTTTCCAATTAGGGATTATCATCACCTGCAAATCATTAGAGGCCTCAACATCGCTAATGGTGGTGAGAGAAGAGAGGTATCGGTCAGCTCCAAGAGCAGCTTCAGGCAAGACGGCGTGCTGTAAAATTGTGTCAGTGAGAAGCATGTCAGAGAGTTCCCTCATTATATCACCTAAATTGTAAACACCTAAATCAAAAAAGCCCTCAATCGAAAAAGCCCTAAATCATAAAAGCCCTAAATCGGGAACCCTAAATCAGAAACTTTTAATCGGAAAAATCCAAACCTGCAAACCCTAAACTAAGAACCGAACAAGTTAAATATTATGGATTGATCGGAAAATACCTTTGATACGGAATCAAAGCCGCATGTATCGACTTTGCTCTGCCTACCTTCCAATTTCTTCGAGAAGCTCCGATGGTGATGCGCTCTCGACTGTGGTTACACCCCTTGGAAGCTCCGATGGTGATACACAGCCTCCGAGAAGAATATTTTGCCCCTCTCACCGGCGATTGCAAATCGCCATGGAATCGCCTTCGGGAGAGGAGAAGACAAAACGAGAAGAAAAATCGCAAATGGGTGAATGTTCTCTCACCCCATTCTCTTTTTTTTTTGCCGCACGCCTCCTCCACTCACAGCCCGACACGTATGGAGTTTTAAACCTTTTTCAGCGTCTCTATTTTTAGAACTGGTTCTAACATGTACCATCACTTAACCAATTAAATTAATCCTAAAAATTCATAAGAACCCCTCTTTATTTTCATAAGAAACCTGCGATGGATCCTTAGAATTTTATAATATTTGGAATAAAAAAGTTAAAGTTATTGATATTTTTAGTAAAACAAAAATCTTTTATTTGTAATGTTGTTTTCTTTAAAAATTTCGGTGTTAGTTGTAGTATTTAATTAAATAATTTCATTCTTTTATAACCGAGGACATGTGGCCCAGTGGTGTAGTCAGTTTACAAATTCTCAAGGCATTAGGGATCGAATCCCCTACCTACAGTAGTAAGACCGGGATTTAAAAGCCAGTAGAGTAGTTGATAAAAAAAAATCCATTCTTTCATTTTGCATAAACATTTTTTCTATAACTAATAAACAAAAATAGTTATTATTATTAGATGATATACCCAAAAAATGTTATAATGTTGAATAAGGCCTTTAATAATGTCTGACCGGCTCTGAGTCTATTGCACCTCACATTACAATTTAGTGAATATATCACTAAGTAAAATTATTTATAAATTTAAAAATATTTAAGAGAAAGAGACTAGTATCAAATTCCAGGATACACAATATTACTAATCAGAGCCCGGTCCGGGGCATAATCCAGGTAGGCGAAGATTATTGACCCTGAAATTTTGTGGTCCAAAATTTTTAGAGTTAATATTTTTTCTTTGGTTAAAAAAATTATTGATCTCCTTTCCTATAATAATTCTCATTTTAGAGTTTATTTCATCACCAGAAAAAATTTAAAGTGATTCTCACTTTGCATAAATTTTTCAATCAGAATTAATAATTTATTTAGAATTCTTCATTTATTCAATCTTTAATTTTTTATATTTTATATAAAGAACACAAAGAAGGCAAAAATTATCATATTTAGTGAAACGTAGTTTGAGTTGTGTTTAACTAGTAACTAAAATATTTTTTTTATTTTTAAAAATTTTTGTTTGGTTAAATTTTTTGACGTACTTTTGAATTGGTGTTTTTTTTACTTAAAGTCCAAAAAAAATTGAATAAAGCCCTCAACAATATTGGATCGGTTCTGTGTATATATATATATATATATACTTTAAACATGAATTTGGAGTATTTTATAGTGAAGCAGACATATATATTAAAAATATATATCAGCTATAACTATAGACGTAAACCTAATTTCGTAACTGTAGAGGACGAAAAATATACGATACATATTTATTATGGATAAAGACGAATATGGAAGCATAAATTATACGGATTCTATTCAGAGTGTGTAAATGGTGCAGAAACAAAAATGTAAAAAGCCAAAAATAACGTTACCTACGAAATATTATTATTATAACTGGTCCCACAATTTGGTTTATATTAACTGCAACTTTTAAACTATTTACTCAGTTTAGTTGCAGTTATTCATATATTAACTGAATTTATGTACAGTGTTGACCCTGGCAGTTGATGGGTTAGGTCAGCATAACTTTAATCGATCATTATGATCTTATTAAATATGCCAAATTTTAACCAACGAAAAATCATCACATTCCATTCTTAAATTTTTAACAGTTGTCCCATTTAACACACAACACAAAGATTTAAAATTCTATCTTTAATTTATATAAAAAGTTTAAATATAGAAAAAGTTTAATACTCCCTCCCTTTCACAAAAATGTCATTCTAGGAAAGAAAAGGTATTTCACACAAAAATATCATTATAGAGTTCTAATGTAAATTTTATTATATTTTTCTAATTTTAAACTCTAATCAAAATTATTAGCATATAATCTAGCAAATCATTATCTCTAATTATTAAGAATATAAAAGACTTTTAGTTATGTTTCTTAATTTGTGTGAAAAAATCTAAAATTACATTCTTTAAAAATTGGAGGGCGTAGCTTTTATTTTGTATTATTTTATAAAGTTTTTTTTTGCTAACTTCATTTTATAAAGTGCTTTGCATTATTTTATACAAAATTTAATGAATTTGATTTTTTTTACCTTTAGTATTCTGTAGTTTAATATAATTAGTTAGATTCCGTCTAAATAAAACATGAAAATATTAATGAGTTTTTTTTTAATATTTGTCTTTGTAGCTAAAACTCTTTATATTTTTGAAGTAGAGATATTTTGTGTTTGGAAATCATGCATGCAAAGAACTAGAAGTATTGGTATCGTAGTGAAACAGTAAATAAACTAAACAATTAACAAAATTGGCATTTAAAAAAATGAATATATAATTATTTAAAATAATTCTACCAATTTTACTTCTTTTGGATTTACAAAATAAATCCCCTGATTTATATCTATCATTTACACTAAGAACTCTCAAAAATGAAAAGTATTCGAATTAAGCCCCAAAAGTTTCAGATTGATATGTTGAGATCAATCTTAGGCTTCTTGTTCATGGAATTCGAAGGCAAAGGAACAATCGTATCGCACCTCGGACATTTCGGATTATTCTTCATCACCAACACGTATGATAAACATCCGGGACATCCAGCCGCCACCGGCGACGCAACCGCCTCCGTTCGAGGATGATCGGAAACTGAATCGTCCGGCGATTGGCGTTTCTTAAACAGAGCAGGATCTCTCTCTGCTCTCTCTAAAGCTGATTTAACCTTGTCGAGTGTGCAAACGCTTTGAAAATTAGGGTTCGGAGACATAGACAGAGGATGAGATCGAGAAAGAGACGACGGAAGTAATTTCAGTTCCGTCGTTGTATCGTCGAAGAGGTTTAACAAAGGCTTCGTTGAGGAATTGTTTGAATTCGGTGGAAAATTCAAATCCTGAAACGTCGGTACTGTTTGATTGGATTGTTCTCCGTTTGTTAACGTCGATGAACTCGTTGAATTGCATCGCTGCAAATACACTTTCCCTGACTGTTCAAATTCAAAATCAAATCAGCCAAAATCAATCATCTCTAATCAAAGGTTAACTCGCAAAATCGCTAAAACCGGAGAAGAAGATAACAAAACCAGAGAGGAAACAGAAAACGAACATTCAAATCGAGGCGTTTTTCATAACCATTAGGAACTTGCAGGTCGAGATCAAGCTCCAGTGACCGATCACCACCACTTCCAAGGAGATCACGAGTCATCAACGCCGCCGTAGATTTAGCTCCGGTGGAGTCTTTCACCGCCGCTCGATCATCCTTGTAACCGCTTAGTAACCGTACGAGAGAGCTAACATCAGCAGCCATACCAGAAAATCAAAGAGAGTAGTGGAGCTTTTGTGTTAACGCAGAGAAAGAGAAAGAGAAAGAGAGATAATTATATAGCCGGTGCCAATATTAAGGGCCGAAATGTAGAAATAAATGCGACACGTTATATAATTTTAAACAAAATGAATGAGAAAATTGTACATAATGTTCTCTTTATATTTAAAATTGTGGAAAATGCACTTTAATTTTTTTTTTTGGCGTAATGTTTTCTTTTAAAAGGGTATTTTAAAATGAAAACACAACATATAATGTTATTTTTTATTTTTTTTGTCAACGACAGATTAATTGGGCCACAACTGGCCGGCCCAGTAGCTAAATTCCTACATAATATAGATAAAAAGACTCGATCCCTGATTGTGTAAATGAGCTGCCTTAAATGGACTTACCGCCAGCCACTAGGTTAAAATCCATTTGCACATATAATGTTATATATAATAGACAAATAAAATGTTATCACCCAATTTTACTCAAAAACTAAAAAGAATCTCAAAAACGAAAAAAAGGGTGAGATTAAGCATGATCAAAAGATATCCATCGAAAAAGTTTATTTTCTTTCTTTTTTTTCGGAAGGAAGGAATTAGAAAAAATCAATGAAATGAAAGAAATCAGAATAAATAGAAAGACAAAATTGTATGTTATCTGGACATTTCTACGGTCTGGCTTATACATATATAGTAAATTTATATATAGTATACAAAATAAATAAATTATACTTATATAGTAGACATATATACTACATATGTACACAATATACGAAACTACAATATCATTTTTTAGCGTGGACACAATTTGCAATTCAAAAATAGGTCATTCCCGTAATTTAAATTATAAATGAAACATTTCACATAAAGTTTTAAAAATGGATATATCTCATAATTTAAAGTATAGATGGGATATTTCCCATGATATTCCCAAAATAAATTCATTATTTCAATTTTATATATGTGATGGAAAAAGTTGAACTTTTAATATTAGAACTATTTGATAAATTATTTAAACCACCACAATGAAAAAAAATTGACATGTTATACAATTTCAAATAATAATTAATTAACACTGGGCTATTTTGAATATGATGGTTAACAAATGTTTCTACTAATGATTTAAACATTTGGAATTGGATACCACTCCATCATAGTTAATACTATGTTTTATATATGATTTATATTATGAATCAACCATTATCGATTTCTTTTTTTGTTGACTGATATAATCAATAAAGAGGAAAAAATCACAAGTTATACAACACATGTAACACAAGCTGAATCTCTAACATTATTGAAGAGATAACCATCTCTATAAAAAATCTAAGAATTATATTAGAGGGAAAAAATGATAAGAACTTTTTAACCTCAAAAAATTGTCTAGGTACCACAAGAATGTTGACCATTCCTCATAAACCATTACCATCTTGAAAATGTCTGAACAATTTGTTGTTAACTCAACCTCTAACGCTTACACTGAAAAAAGACTCACAATTGTTTAGATAACTGTTTCGATTATATTAAAATAAAATTATCGATTTAATAATGGAAATAGTTAAATATTACTACTACTATTAATTATTTAGGTCATCAATGTTCTTCTGCTAGGAATTTATATTAAAACAACTAATAAAAATAGATTTAGTTTTAATTGTATAGTGTAGAAAGCAAGTAATATTAATGAGGGGGTTACATTTATCGTTGTACCATTATTGACTAGCATTTAAATTGTAGTGAATTAAATGTGTATTGATCTCTAACATTTTCTTCTTCTTCTTCTTCATTCACGCTCAACACGTTTTCTCACTATTCCGTTTATTTATTATACCCCTTACCTTATTTTTCTCACTTTTCTATTCCTATATAATTTTAAATTTTTATTTTATTTTTCATGACGATTAATTTTTAAATAGTTAACTATTTATTCATACTGTCTATTATGTTGAATTCTACCAGATATAATAATTATGTTGAATTCTACCAGATATAATAATTATGATGATCAAGCTAATTAACTATAATATAGAGATTTGACTTTTTCCGTTAAAAAAAGATATTAAGATGTGTTTTATTAAGTGAACTCTATGTTATAAATTAGTTTTGTTAATTTAATTATTAATAGATGAATTATAATTTAGGGAAAGACATGAATGAAGTGAATACACCAAACGGCAAGCTACAAAAGAAATTAGCTTTTTGACACTGCTTAGATATCTAGCAGCCAAACAGATATTATAGCACCACATAGTAAAACATAAGAGCGAAAAGGGTAGTATCAAACAATAATCCATTCATTAATAAGCTAAAGAAACGGAATAGTAGAAATTACAAAAAAAAAAAAAAAAGAAACTTGCAATCTTGTAAATTAGCTTTAAATAAAAGAATTTGCAATCCCAGCTTATTCTATTTAAAGTATTTTAGATATAGGTAGGATTTTATTAATTTAATGTTTACTTATTAATAAAAAATAAAATAAATAAATTGAACACCAAAAAAAATATTTAAAATCTTTTGAAATTTTCAATGTAATAAAGGAGGAAGACTAGTTTTTTTTGTCAAAGGCAATATTATAAGGTGCTAGCTGCACAAACTAAAGTTTAGTACAATCAATTATAACTTATCTTTCTAACAAACCTACCAAGAGAATCAGTTCTATAGGATCACGTGGAATAGTCGAGAGGAAGAAAAACGAAAAAGACTGCGTAACCGTGCAAAGTCTTCCTGGTAAGGGAGAAAAGCTGGCCATTCCCCCGTACAATTGAGAATCTGCACCGCCGCCTCACAATCCGTCGACATCTCGACCTCCATAGCCTGAATAGAAATCAATGACTCCATGGCCCAAAGAATGGCTTCGACCTCTGCATGCAACGCTGATAAGCTGCGATTGACACAACAAGCACCCGAACAAGACCCCTCCACCGAATCTGGAAAGCTGAACCACCCTAACCCTGTTAAATTGGTCCGTCATCTTCCAGGAAGCGTCCACCAAACATCTGAAGCCAGTGAACCCTGAATAGGTTGTAGAATGAAAAATCCATGGGGATTTATGTGTCCCTGTAATGCTCAAACGCCAAGTCCGTTGAACCAATGGTCGTGACCGAATCTCTGACCATTCTCTAAATTCTGCCATCGACCTAGAAATAATGGTGCGAGGGTCAGTATCTATGTTTGAAAAACAAAATTCGTTTCTGGCCTTCCAAATATTCCAAATCATCCACGAAAGTATATGTGATGCCCCGCGTCAGGTAATCTCCAAAACAAATAATCCAAATTATACCAGACAGAATCCCCTAGAAAAATATGTATCGCTGAAGAGATATCTGATAGGGTCCATGTCTAGAGCGCCAAAGGACACTGGAAAAGAACATGAGAAATAGTCTATGTTTCGACTCCACATCTTAAGCACTCCATATTGCATGTAACCCCTCTTTGAATTAGATTCTGATTTACAGCAACACTACCAGACAAAATCTGCCACAAGAAATGTCATATTTTATTTGGCGCTCTAATCTTCCACAACTTCTCATATAAGGCCTGAAAATTTGGGCCTCGACAACCATCCGCGAAGGTCGAACAAGTCGTCTGAGAAAGGTACCCGGACTTAACGGTGTATCATCCTGTCCTGGTATAATGCCATCCCAAATAATCTGGACGTAACCGCTTTGGGATATGGATACCTAGTATATATTGGACATCAACTGGATCAAAATATTGACGAACCAATACCTCCTTCCAAGAACCCAAACGATGATCAATAAACTGATCCACTGTTAATTCAGGAAACAAGGAAAGTGATGTCTACCTTGCCGGCCGGGGTACTCTATCCGGAATCCATGGGTCTAACCATAACTTTGTGTCCCTACCGTCCCCTAGGCGTCTAAGGGACCCTTTTGTAACCAGGGGTCGTGCAGACAAAATACTTTACCAACCATAAGACGAGTTAGCCCTAGGCTTGACTGTTAATGGACAAGTATCCTTGAAATAACGACCTCTCAAAATCCTAACCAACAGTGACTCTGGGAAATCCAAAAAACACCAAAACTGTTTCGCTAATAAGGCTGAGTTAAAATCCTCTAACACCTGAAAACCTAATCCTCCTTCGGTTTTAGATTTACACAGCGTTAACCATTTCTTCCAATGAATACCCTTCGTAATTCGGGAATTAGACCACCAAAAATCCGCAACAGAGTTTAGTTGACAGATTATCAACTTGGGGAGTCTGGAACAAGACATCACGTATGTAGGCAAAGATGTCAAGACAGATTTAATTAAGACCTCCTTACCCGCTTTCGATAGAAACTTTGAGGACCAGCTCTTTATCCTCGCTGTTAGTCTTTCACGAACAAAAGCAAAAACTTTCGTCTTTGCCCCTCCAATATTTTCAGATAACCCTAAATAAGAATCCACACCTCCCACATTGTGTATCCCAAGTGACTGGTGTAATTCTAATCTCGCAAGAGCAGAGAATCTCTGACCAAACTGAATAGACGACTTCTGAAAATTTATTTGTTGTCCAGAAATCCGCTCATATTCTGTAAGGATATTCAGAATTTGTTGCGATTCTTCTTTTGAAGCTTTACAAAAGAATAGGCTATCATCAACAAATGATAGGTGTGTCATTGCCAGACTACTCCGTGCAATGGAGATCCCAGTCAATAATCCCCTCTGTTCCGCATCTCGTAAAAATAAAAATAAAAGGCGATATAGGATCACCCTGCCGCAAGCCTCAACGAGGAATTATATGACCCCCTGGGACTCCATTTAATAAAACCGAATATTCTACACTTGTGATGCAAAACATAATACACTTGATCCATGCTTCACAAAAACCCAATTTCCGTAACAAAATCGTTACAAAATTCCATTCAACTCGATCGTAAGCCTTACTCATGTCCGTTTTAATTGCCATATATTTACCCCTTATCACTCTATTAGTTCGCAAGGCATGGAACATCTCCTGGGATATCAAAATATTATCAGAGATGTTTCGCCTAGCTACAAAGGCAGATTGCGTCTCCGAAACTAATTTATGTAGCACCCTTCGAAGGTGAAGACATATCACCTTAGATATGAGCTTATATACCACATTACATAAACTTATTAGTCAAAATTCTGACATCTTTGTTGGACGTGAAATTTTCAGAATAAGGCAAATATTAGTCTTGTTTAAGCACCGCTCAAACGAGCCTGTCACTAAAAAGTTATTAACCATGTCACTAAGTCATCGTGTATGATCTCCCATGCCACCTGAAAAAATAAAGCTGTCATCCCGTCTGAACCCGGTGCTTTACTAGGGTCCATCGAGAATAAAGTTTGACGAACCTCCTTATGAGTAGCTCGCCGCATCAAAATATGATTATCCATGTCAGTTATCTTAGACACAAAATCATCCAAAACTATAGTGGAATCCCCATTACTGGAGAAAAGCGTCGAGAAGTAATATGTTGCCTCTCTTATAACAGCATCCTCATGGGTTACCCAAACACCAACATTTGAATAAAGTCCGATTATCCGATTACGGGCTCGTCGTTGCTTCGTTTGGGCATGGAAATATTTAGTGTTTTCATCGCCTTCTCTTAGCCATTTGTTTCTACTTTTCAGTTTCCAGTAAGCCTCTTCTTCCGCATAAGCGCGGCGCAGATCCAGCTGCAAATGCAATAAATGATCTGGATCCGGGGGCCCATTGCACTTCAGATTTTCCAACTCCTGTTTCAACTTGTTAATTTTTAGTTGTCCTGATTCAATATTGGTATGCCTCCAATGTGAAATTTCACGTCGATACGCCTGCAACTTGTTATCTACGGTTAGTTGTCCCTACAAAGAACATGACTTCCAACTTTTGCTAATAGTGTCCATAAGTCCGGGTTTTCCAATCCACCGGCTATCAAAAATAAATTGTCGTTTTTGGGATACCGAAAAATATTGATCTGAAAAATAATCCGAAAATAATCCAAAAAATGACCTAAAATCGGTCTACGATCTGATCCTATCATATCTAGGTATTCGACTTCTGAATTAGGAAAGAGATCGTGCCACTCGCCATTCTCAAAAAAGTTATCTAAAATACATCGTACTATACTATTCTGCCGAACACCCCGCCAGGACCAAATATTCCCAATTTTCGGAAAATCGATCAATCCATAATCCCGCAACATCTGATTAAAAGCTACAAATTGCGATAATGGTCTAATGGAACCACCTAATTTTTCATGATTCCCAGAGAGCTCATTAAAATCGCCTGTTACTAACCAATGCTCTAATCGTTGAGTACCGAGTCTAGTTAACCGTTCCTAGACATAATCCCGTCTTTGCTGAACCGGTTCACCATAGATAAATGTAATGAAAGCTTTTGTTCCATCTAATTCAATTGTTATGTCAATCATGTTTTTATCTTTACAATTTATGATAACATTCATATAGTCTTTGTATAATAATGCTAAACCTCCACTTGTACCAGTCGATTCAACTGTTGGATAACAGACTATACCCAAGATGACACTGTATTTTTTCCAAAAAAATAAAATTATTCTTAGTCTCAGAAAGAAATAAAAATTCAGGTTTATAACGTTTCCATATGTCTCTCAAATAACCAAAAGTAATTTTATTGCATAATCCTTGGCAAATCTAACACAAAACATTAGTCATAAAATTTAGAATTTCATTGGACTTTTGTCCCTATCTTTAGCCGAAGCCTCCTTTGCCATTTTCGGCTTCGGGGTTTTCCTTGGTGACATCACCTTCATAGCCATTGCTTTCTTAAAACCGACCCCCCGGATTGGCGTATGTGTCTGCGAAGCCGTCTTAGTTGGCCCTAGTGGTGATCTCTCTTGTCGTGCCACTCTACAATGTTGCAGGGACTGTGCAAATTCTGCATTAATCTTTTCCCTGTTAGCTGCAGACAAACTCTGCGTCTCAGCTACAGCAGCCCAAAATGCTAGGTCGTCAAGTAGATTTTCCTTCGTGTACATGAGTGTGTCTTCTTGGTCATAATCTGCTAGTTCAGCCTCCAGCTCTGCATCCTCATCACTTGGGACCAGAATTGTACCATCTCCAGTCTCGTCCACACCCAGCGGCTTCGCAGGTGCCTGGTCAGTAGACCGTGGCGCTTCAGCTGTCGCCTCGGTTTGGTCAGAGGTGGCCTACAACACCACATGTTCCTCTTCCGCTACTACTGCAAGATCTGAAACTGGTGGTTCCTGAAACAATGGTCTACGGACCAGCCATGAACCAAAAGCGAAATCACATGCATTGACATAAAACCAGAATGATAAATAATTTACATCGATGATTTTACCCACAATTATAAAAATATGTAACACATACAAACTCACCATCTTTGCCGATTCGTGCTTAGGTTTGGGAGCAGGTAACCCACAGTCTCTCTTCTTATCCATATTGCCCACAGACTTTGAAACTATGTGTTCCTCGGTCTGACCCAGATTTACCATATATATTATGACCGAGTCCTACGTTTTCTGTTTTGGACTTTATAGCAATTGTTCGTGTCGTAGGTCATCCGATGACATAGACCACAAAAACCTAACAGCCGCCTACATTCAATCAGAATTTTGGTCTCTTCTCCTTCTTCAAATTCTAACAATGAAGAAAAAATAAGTGGTTTCGAGCACGAAACCTCGACTAATACCATGCCTTTCTTCACATCTATATCGATGACCACCCCAATTGACTCAACAACTAACTTATACACTTCTTCTACCCGATATTCAAACGGTAAAGTGAAACGAACCCACAACCTTATCACACTAGGATACTCAACTCCGGCCATAGCTTTCCATGGTGCATAGGCGACCATCCAACCGTCAAAGTTGATGGCACCATTGTCCAGAACCTTATCTAAATCCCCTTTCTCATTAAACTCAAACTGAAACCTACCGTTTCCTAAGTTTAGACCTTTAACTTTCCCTACCATATCCCAAAATTGAGGCATACGAAACAAAAAAGTATCCACATTTTGATTCTGGGGATTCAAACATCGTCCCATCAGAACCTTCGAGGATCTAGCAAGTAATGCAGTGTTGTTTATCTTAGGAATCTTAATTCTGACTCCTTTAATTGGCGAAGAAGACATTGTTCCTAGGCTATTAGACAAACTACCCCAATAATGCCGAGATATAACTAAGCTAAAACAATGTAAAAAGCCAATGATTAACTTTGCAGCTTATTGCCCTGGTATTTATAGGGGTGAGTCTCGATATAATTCCCAAATCTTCCTCAAAATTAGGTCTTATCTTATTACTTTTAAATTTGAAAGTGGAATTGATCCTAATCTTTAACAATTCACTGTCATTCTCTTTAGATACAAAAAATCTTACTCGAAATATAAATATATCAAATCTAATCTTCTGTAATTTGTGGTATCTAGCCTCCAATTTGCAGAATCTTAGCGATCGTTGCCCATAACAAGCACTAATCTCCCACCTAAATATGATCCAAAGTCCACATATATTTTCCAACGTTATTACACACCCCAACCATTCGCCTTAGGCTCCCTCTGATGCATATCAAAGGTGTCAATGGTACAAGGACCGCTTGGTGTAGCTAGTTCGTGTTGGTGACACAATCGCTAATCTCTCCAATCTGCACAAAATACATATGATCATTGTAATTAGAGAGTTAACCCTTCTGAGCTGCAGTACAAGTATACATTCAAAGACATTGAGTTTTCTAGTATGTTCTTGTTTAATCTTCTCGACCATCCAATGATTCCAGTAAGACAATGACAACCAATCTAGACTGGAGCTTTATTTGTCGTAATGTAACAACTAAGAAAACCTCTATTTTAACTATAACATGGTCAAAATCACTTAGTTCTGTCAGTACCACTTTCCAAAGTAAAAATTGTTTCGTCCATGTTATCACCAAATCCGCAAATAAGACTCAGTAAACATTCAACCTGAACCATTGTAACTATTGGTTTCCATATGCATTTATATGTGAATTCAATTGATTTCAAACACAATATAGAACCTAGGTTAGAGCAAGTGCTCCTCGACTCCATCTGTGATATCACCATCACGACCTCAGCCATTGTAAAATTTTCAATCAGAAACCTCCTCCCCTCATCGGAGATAAGTGGAGAGGCCTCAATATTTTGGACAATCCCCATCTCTAGACCCCAAAAATTTCCTCTTTCCTCAAGCATTTTCTCAAGGTCCTATCAATATTCAAACTTCGAATCTGAAGTCTTAGAATCCTTACGATCCAATCGCCAACAACGGTAATGTTGTTATTGACGAGGAGGATCATTCCTCTGAGATTGTGAAAAAAACTCTCCAAATTTCCACATTTCGCTTAAACCCAAAGCTACTCTATTTACCATACACTAATTCCGCAAAGAAATTTAAATGCATAGACTAGGCAATCCTAACTAAATGCATGCTAAAAATCACCACTTAAAGCACATAAATTATTAGCCTCTAACTTGATCTAAAGATACAAATTAGAAGTTTCAAGTGAACTTATCTGGATTGGTGACGCTATATCAACAAACAAACCAGGAGAATCCTGCCGATGCCTCACCACCAATTTCCTAGGGTACCAAAAATTGTGCCCAAACCTCACGCTAGTAGAACCACGAAACACGGAATACCCCTCCACGGAGACGCCACCTCGAAGATCCTCCTCCGTCGGCGCTGGTAAGTCACTGTAATTCTGCTTTTCCGACGCCTCAAGTCACCTCTCCTGTCGCCACACACCGCTTCTCTCTGAGCTGAGCCTCCAAGATAGATACCCGACGCCGAGAACCGCCTCCGCCGTCTCTGAAGGGCCGCCATAACCCGTCTTTTCGAAATTCTCCAATCGCCTTGTAACCGCTGCTAGGGTTTCAAATATATTTGCTCTGTTTAAATGCCGTTTATAATATTTATTAGGAGGAAAACTAGTTAGTCATCAAAATTCATCACAATCTTTAATACTTTTATACTGTCTACACCAAATGCCATATTTACATTTACTTGAATCATACAAACCATGCTTCTGTTCTCAGTGAGGTGATCATAGTTTTTTGCATAATTAATTAAAGTCTTAATTGGTAATTTTTTTTGTTAAAGTATAATATTTTGTATGAATCAATTATATATTTAAAAAGTTTAAATAGACAAATATAATTAATTCTTATAAAAAGATTACATTCAACAAAAAAAGTTTTACTAATCAAGACCAAAGGTGTACGTTTGATTTTGTTGATTTTTTTTTTTTTTTTGTCAACAGCAAATCATATTGGGCCATAACTCGCCGGCCCAATAGCCAAATTCCTATATAATGTTTGATTTTTTTTTGTTGATTTTGTTGATTAAAATAATCATTTACGTCCATCTTTTTTAAAGATAGAAAATACTAACAAAAATTGTATTCGAACACGCAACCAACCTGATAACTATAGGTTATTAAATAACATCAACTATTGTTGAAAATCAGTCTCGAAAAGTGAATATCCTAAAATAGATTAATAGATAAATAAATTTTGTTGAAGTAATTGTGGAAGAATCGTCGAATGGTGGAGAGGAATTATAGGAGAAGAGCCCAAGTATAAGTATAAATGCTAGATAGAGAGTCGCATTTATTGGCTCAAGTCTTTCCATTTACTTTTTAAACTTTCCCTTACGACTTCAATCACTAATTATTTTGTACTATTTTTTCTGTCAACCCTGATATTACAGATTATTTGACTAATTTTTTAATTAATAACTTAAGAAAAAACTCAATTGTAATTATGAAAAATGTTTTACTTAATTGCTGTTTAGAGTTTATTTTTCGTTTTGTTGACATGAAAAATCGATTAACAGAAATATACCGACATTATTTTTGATTTTTGCCGTCGACATTTGGAAATATTTAAAATAATAATAGCAAATATTAAAATTACTAATTAATTGTCCTTTTAGGAAATAGGAAGGTGAGCATTTAAGAAAGAGACCCAAAGAGCTTTGAATAATAAACTTGAAGTTGTATTTATTATTTATTTCTACTTATTAGGCTATTAGGGTGACAAAGTGACGATGTTCACGGACGATTTTATAACACCTAACATTTAATACATTTTATTCACACACATACCCAAACACAGTGTCATAAAAATGACTACTTTTTGGGATTGGTTCAATTGACGTCCTTTTTAAAAAAAACTAGAATTGTTATACGTATTGTTTAAGGAAAAAAAAACTATGTTATTTACCCCCAAAAACTAGGCAAACCTGTTACTGTATATGTACATTGACTTTTTTTATTTTACTTTTACGTTTGGATGTTTTATAACTAACTTCCAAATCTTTAAGGAATAAATGAATCTTCAAAAAAATACATTTTCAACAGTGTTCCTATTTTTGTATATTTTCAGAAAATAAAATTTATTATTAACAAATGATCAAAATATTTTCAGATTATTATTTTTCAGAAAAATCGATTTTTATAAATATTTTTTCGGTCAAAAAAATTTTTTTCTATCCAAAAAAATTTTCTTGCTAAATTTTATATTTCATTTGAGTCAATGTGAGCTTGAAATTTGTTTTCCACCGAGAGCTTTAAAAGCCACAAACACGTCTTAGACATCCAATTTCTGTTTGAGTGGATACAA
>JAKUCM010001299.1:0-23650 GCA_023374145.1 Lepidium sativum | reverse complement strand
GGTTTTTCTTGGTTTAGAGTCGCTTACAGTAGATCCACAATCCATGAGGGAAAATTCAGGTGAAGACCACTATAATAAAAACAAGATAGCTTATAAAGAGTAATTAGATAAGATGTTAATAAAGTCATAAACGCATAAGATTTTTGAAAGATCTCATGTGCCTTCTAGCAGTGAGTGTGTTGAGTACTTCCCTGTCAATATTCTTGGATAGTTGATAGAAAAAAATGATGACAACATTGTGAAGTAGATTATTTATTTGAGCAGTCATTAGGCGAAACATCGAAGGAGATAAGTGTTCTAATTGAAACCAAGAGAGGATCATAGTCTGCGATTTTTAGTCTCCTACACATAAGGGGAATATCTAAATAGCGTATTGGCATGCTTTCATTGGTAAAACCATAGAGATCGACTGTGTTTCTCTCATTTTAATTGACCCCACCTAAGAATAATTCAGTTTGTTCTTTACTTTGAAATATACCTGACCAACCAGCAAAGTCCTCCACTGTTTCGTAAATTCTATGGAGACTAGAGCTTGTGCCATCAAAGAAAACCAAGACAAAGAGTTTACTTACACTACAAGCTAGCCAGTCCGCTAGGAGGAAAAATTGGAGAAAAATATGCATAATATGTCGAACTCTTCCAAGTACTGAGAGAATGTTGGCCAATTTTCTGGGCAAATCATCATCATCAGAATCTCCGCACATTTGTGGCACATATGACTTCTAAGACCTCAACACCAATATTGATTTCATGGTCCAAATAACTGCTTTAAACTTTGTGTGCGATGGTGATAAACATTAGAACACACCTTTAGCTCCCATACAAGCTCCATTTTAAAAATCTAGGAAGCAATACCAACTGATCTCTAAAATATATTTGGAATCCTTCCAAGATTCATCTATAAAATATCAGTAACATGTGAAACTAGGATCTCCAATCCTTGGAGAGAATACCTCTTACCATAACTTGTTTTTCAGCAGTTACATTCGATGTTGAGATCATTATAATCTAGTATATATGATCTAAGGGTTAATCCAAATTTTTTCAATTAGTTTTAAGATGAAAACATATAATTTATCAGTTATAACTTCTAATTGATAGCATTCACAATGTGGTTTACAAATAATAATGCTTATTTTGCTATCAATCAATAATTCATTTGGAATTACTGGTTGAAACGTTGTAGCAATTACTAGTAAAATAAACATATTGTTTGAATGTAACTAGTCAAACTTATAATATCTTTCTTTTCAATGTTGCCAACTAGTGAGAAAGAAAGTCACAAAAATAATGTGGAAGTATGTTGTCTAACACATACAACTATAGCAGAGCAACTCGAGTAGTTGGTTTTGCATCAAAAATCTCCTAGAGTTGTTGTTATAAACATTGTAGCAGAGTAGATGTACAAGGTGCATATTACATAAAAGTTGTTTTATATTATGTGGGCTGGAACAAAAAGCTTACAGAAGGGACGTTTCCATTTATTTAAACAAACTCGATGTTTTTCACAACCATGTTGAAGGCGCTTAGAATTGCAAAACTATAGTTTACATGTATGTATATCAAAGAATACTTTTCTAGTATTGAGCATGACAAGACCAACTGTGTGTGGTGAATCCAATAACACTGGATAAAGAGAAAAACCTAAACTTTGGTTGGAGGCTGTCTTAGCAATTTCAGAACATTTTCATAGACAATGAATGTGATGGAACATTTTTAATAGATTAGCAGTTAGTCCCCTGTAGAAACCTCTCGGACCCTCGAATCTGCAGAAATCCTCCCAAGTATTAAACTAACCAAACCATCATCTAATCAATCATAATCGAGATTTGTTTTACATAAAAACCACTAACCTCGCAGTTTCTCTGATGAAATGAAAGCTGTCTATATATCTTGGAATTCCGTTTGTGCTAGGTAACCATAATAGAAGAATGTTAATAACCTCAAATAGTTCAGAGCATCAACCTTAATGTAAAAAGGTTTAAGAATTCAGAATTGAGCTAATAAAAGACAAGACTGAAGATATGATCCGTAGGTACCTGTAATCATGCTCGCATATCCTGAAATGGATATGTAAGAAGAACTGCAGCAACTTTGGAAGGGCCGCCAAGTGCAGCATCTGCTGAGTTCTAAATTAAAAATGTAAATGAGTGAGGGGTGTTAGAATTAGTATATTTGAGATGCTAAAATGGATTTGGGATTGAGACTAATGTTATAGGCTTTGCAGAAGAGAAAATCTGTACCAAGAAATTGTCAGTAGACTCAGACTTTCTTCTCCTCTCTTTCAAGTCCACAATGATTTTACGGAGTTCCTCATACACTGTGAACTGAACAGCACCATGAGACACCTGCTGAAGAAAGCAAGTTGGAATCAACCCATAATGTAGATAATTCAGTCTATAGACCTTTTTAGTAACTAATACATATCATTTATTAGTTTCAAATCTGTGGATGTAAATTCCATCAACTAACATGACATGAAACACATTAGGATAATTACTAACCAGTACAAGACCAGGAGCAATACCTTTGTAGAGCACCATGGGTCCTTCCTCTTTCACTATGGTTCTAAAGGCATCTGAAGTTCAGAAAATACACATTTAACATAAGAGAACTGTAGTAATACATACTGAATTTGGGCAGCATAATGCAAACCTAGTAGCCACAAGTATGGTTTGGTTTGATGGAGAGGTGTCTGAAGCTGTAATCTAGTTTTGACAAGCCAAATAGGATTTGTGGATAAGCAGACCTGAAGGTACCATAAGCTTGAGACTGAGATCATAAGAAAAAACATAGGAGAAACTAGATGTTTATGGTATCTGCAAGTCTGTAATACTCCTCACCAAGGCCCCTGCTTCAGCAGCAGAAGCAAGGTGAAGTTCAGGGCTGAGTTTCCCATCGTCCATGCTTCCATCGTATCTCTGTTTGGGTATTCCATAACTACAAAGAAACCAAACATTTAAAAAGATCCAGATGTTAACAAAAGCCGAAAAATTGTTTAGGAGAGATCAAAAACAACATGATCAACATCGTAAGACAAAACTTTTAAGACAAAAAGGAAACTGCTATGTATATTTTTTCACGTTGAAGCACAACTCTGTTTGATTGAAAATCATGATGCAAGATATGTGCTAAACAAATGTAACACTCACAAAAAGAAGTATAAACCCCATGAAACAGTAGAACCAATAACAGCAGGGAAGAAGCCTGCATAAAGTCCTCTCAAACCCTACGTACGATTTTTTTTAAAATGAGATATATCAGCTCAAGCAGAATGATGAAAAAGGTGATAAAGAGAAAACCCATAAACCAGAAATGTGGCTGGATTATGCAAGGTGGAATGCACAAACCCAGAAACTAGAAATCCTCTAGTTAACCCAGATGAGATATCAAAATAATATATTATGAGAGTTTTGAATTACAACAGAATTTGTCAAACTGATTTCTCATTTCTCGAACCTTCTTTGTACAATCGTTTCGGTATGTATATACAAGTATAAACCAAGAATAAGAAAACTAAACCGGACTAATGAAGTTAACCAAAGTTAACCAGTCTCTATTATTCCCCCTCAAGATGGCGGTTCAGAACAAGGAGCAGAATAAATGTTATGAACACCCATCTTGCTCATCAAATACTTGAAAGGAGAAGGATGCAACACTTTTGTTAAAATATCAACAAGCTGATCCGAACTACGAACATACATAGTCTTACGCATGCCATCCATTATCTTCTCTATAACCTTATGGCAATCCCTTTCGATATGTTTAGTGCGCTCATGAAATACCGGATTACTAGCAATATGAAGTGCAGCGGTATTGTCACAGTAGAGATATGTAGGGAGAGAGAAGGGAACCTGAAGTTCTTGAAGTATTCCTGTTAACCATATAAGCTCTTTGGTAGCCATGGCCATGGCTTGATATTCTGCCTCAGCCGAGCTCATAGAAACTGTTGGCTGCTTCTTCGATTTCAGTGTGATAAGAGAGTCACCAGTGAACATTGCATAACCCGTGATTGATTGTCTAGTGTCAGGACAAGCTCCCCAGTCAGAATCAGTGTAACCACGAATAGCAAAGTCAGAAGAAGCAGAATAGAAGAGACCATGTCCAATAGTACCTTTCAAATAACGAAGTAGTTTATGAAGTGCTTTGAGATGAGGTTCACGAGGAGCTGCTGAAAATTGAGCTAATCTGGATACTGCAAAGACTACATCAGGTCGAGTTGTGGTCAGGTATTGCAGTTTACCAACTAGCTTACGATAATGTTTCGAATCCTCCAGTAAAGCACCATCATCTTTAGACAAAGATTGATTTGGTTCCATAGGAACAGTAGAAGGTTTGCAGTCAGAGAAACCTGTGAAACTCCGTAAGTCCAAAATATATTTTCTCTTGAATAAGTGAGGTACCTTCAACATATTGTGCAATCTCAAGACCAAGGAACAATTTGGGAATACCCAAGTCTCGGAGTTTAAATATAGCAGACAATTGAAAAGTTAACTTATCAGCATCTATTGCAGTGGTACTCGCAATGAGTATGTCATCAACATAAACTAACACCACCATGAATTTCCCTGCAACACATTTGACAAACATTGTATGATCTCCATGGCATTGTGAAAAACCCATAACAGTTAAGGTGGTTGAGAACTTCAAAAACCATTGTCTCAAGGCTTGCTTAAGGCCATATATTGACTTGTGGAGTTTACAAACAGCAGTAGAAGAAACTGATTCCCTCTGAATTTCAGAATATCCAGGCGGTAACTTCATATAGATCTCCTCATCTAAGTCTCCATTCAAGAAGGCATTAGATATATCTAACTGTCTGAGATGCAACTGCAACTTAGGAGCCAAAGCCAAGAGAATTTTAACTGTACCCAATTTAGCTATATGTGAAAACGTATCAAGGAAATCGATACATTCCTGTTGTGTATACCCTTTAGCGACTAAGCGAGCTTTGAATCGCTCCACAGTGCCATCATGATGATATTTCACGGTGAATATCCATTTACAACCTATAGCAACTTTCCCTGGTGGAAGCTCACACACAGTCCATGTATTAGTTCGTACGAATGCTCCAATTTCCACTCCAATTGCATCACACCAAACCAGAAAATCCTTAGCCTCTCGAAAATTTTGTGGAATAGGTATTTCTGTGATCATATTAATGAAAGTTTGGAACGGCTGAGATAAGCATGAATAAGAGATATAATTTGCAAGTGGATAATGAGTGGTTTTAGGAATAGTACTAGTATGATTATAACAATGATAATGAGTGTTTAGGTTTTTTTCTGGGTCTATGAGATTTGGACTCAGAATGAGTATAAATCTCGGATGATATCTCATCATGAGGAAGATGAATGTTATCAGAAGATGGAAGCCTTAGAGGCATGTGGGAACCATTTGAGGTTGGCGCATGTGATGAAATATGAGGAAAGAAGTCTTATGTTACATCTAGCATAATAGATGTAGCAAAAGGAAAAATAGCCTCATGAAATATGACATGCGTGGAAATAGAAATTGATCTTGTCTCTAAGTCTAGAAGCTTATATCCCTTATAACCTGATGGATAACCCAAGAAAACACAAGCTCTAGCACGAGGATCAAACTTATTTCTAAACTTCAAAGAAGTCGACTTATAGCAAAGGCACCCAAAAGTTCTAAGAGATAAATATTTTGATGACATAAGTATCTCAAAAGGAGTTTTATTATCCAGAACTGGAGATGGTAACCTATTGATAAGAAATGCTGATGTCAACACACAAATCCCCTCAGTATTCTAAAGGAACACCTGACTGAAACATTAAAGCCCTAGCTACATTCAACAAGTGCTGATGTTTCCTCTCAACCACAGAATTTTGTTCAGGAGTTTCAGGACATGAATGATATGTTCTAATTCCTTTTAATTTATACAACTCAGCAAACTGTAGTTCATGAGCATTGTCAGACCGAACAGAACAAACATGAGTGTTATACTAAGTTTCTACCAAATGCAAAAAACTAGGAAATATATGCAACACATCAGATTTCAATTTAAGCAAGTAAATCCAAGTAGCTCGACTAAAATCATCTACAATGGTGAGGAAATATTTGAAACCATCAACAGTAGGAACTGCAAAAGGACCTCAAGTATCTATATTAACTAATTCAAAAGGTTTCAAACATCTATTATTACGAGACTGAAAGGATAAACGCTTTTGTTTTGTAATATGACAAACATGACAACAATCAGTATTCTTATTATGTTTTTCTTTAGGAAAAGATAAAATATTTGACATCGAATCAAGCTTAGAGACAGAAGGATGACCTAACCTCTTATGCCAAGTGTCAAAATCAACCAACAAAGTATAATATATAGGACTGATACCTGAATCACTCGTATTTAAAATATAAAGATTGGACATTCGATTACCGACCCCAATCATCGACTCCTGAGAAAGATCCTGAATAAAACAGTTAGTGCTATTAAAATAGAAACCAACATTAGAATCTTTAGTCATCATACTAACACTGAGTAAGCTAAAACGAAAAGAAGGAATGAACAAAACATTATGGAGAGAGATCTCATCAGTTAACTGAACATAACTAGTTCCTTCGATTTTAACCGTAATTCCATTAGGAATAGTAACAAATTTTCTATCTAATGACACATAATCAGTAAACAACTCCTTATTTTGTGTGACATGATGACTAGCCCCAGAGTCTATAACCTAACTATTTAGAGACAAATCAGTTCTATGAGGTATAGTAGAAATCAGCATGTCATAATGAGAACACTTAGGCTTATGTCATCCGTGAGCAAAGAAAGCAGCAGGTGAATCGATTTCCATAGCTTGAGTAGCAAGAGCAGAGTGAGTGGGCAACGTTTGTGAAGAAATCCCAACTATCCTCTGACTTTCATCCTGATCCAACATGTTGTATATCTCACTTAAACTTGGTTGTGGTTTCATGTTTAAGATCTGAACTTTGATGGTTAAAATTGTCATTTAACCCATCAAAAATTGTATAATACGGCTTGTTTCAGCTTCATCAAGAAGATTTTTCACATGTTCGCAATCACACCTCTTAGCTGAAGAAGTTTTGGTCTGAGCAAGCTGCTCCCATAATGTCTTCTTCTTAGTGTAATACGTAGACATAATTAATGATCCTTGTTTAAGACTCGTCACAGCCTATTCTATCTGATATTTTCTTGGCATATTACTCACTTTATAACGACGATACAGATCATTCCACATCTCTACTGCATCCTCATAGTACATAATACTATCATAGATTTCCTTCGAAACCACATTCAATAACCAGAACTTAACCATGCTATTACATCTACTCCATATCTTGAACATTCTATCATTTTCAGAAGGCCTTGGTAATGATCCATCTAGAAAACTCAGTTTATTTTTGGCATCTAAACTGATTCGCATAGCAATCGACCAACTATTGTAATTAGTTCCATCTAAGACATGAGCAACAATAGACAAACCTGGATGATCGGCTGAATGAAGAAAATAAAGATTGTGTGAGCTATCGAATGAGGTAATTTTTGTCGAACTCGGTCCGCAACTTTCACGAGCAAGAGATCGGACAATACTTGATTGATTCTTCAGATTAGTTGTAGGTTCTTCAGATAATAGATCATCATCACGATTTCGAAGGTCAGGAGCTGCATTTCACCAGGCGAAGAGCGCAGTTTCTTCCCTCCTCTTCGCACCATTGAAAACTTCAATCGATAAAATCACAACACAAATTACAAGAAATGAACCAGTAAACTGAAGATTGCAAGCTGAGAAACGAAAAATGAAGTTAAGAATTCAGAAATTTGAGCAACAAATCGCTCTGATACCATATTAGAGTTTTGAATTACAACAGAATTCGTCAAACTGATTTCTCATTTCTCAAACCTTCTTTGTACAATCGTTTCGGTATATATATACAAGTATAAACCAAGAATAAGAAAACTAAATCGGACTAATTAAGTTAACAAAAGTAAACTAGTCTGTATTATATATGGAAGCTACCAAGCAAAATACAGAAGTCAATACAGAAAGGGTAAGCAAAGAGAGTTTCATTTTGCAAAACCTCAAGACGGGCAATGGTGAAGACAGCATGAGCTGTGTTTATGTACGTTGGGAGAGTTAAGCCTCTGTCGTCGTTGACTGTTCAATCAAGTAAGCAACTATAAACAAACTGATGAATTCAGAAATCAAAGTTTTGGGTCAGTTCCAGGAATTAAAAAACCAGACCTTGGAATCTCGTACGAACAACATCGAGAGGGTGCATAGTATCTACGGTGGCGAATCCAGCGACAGCGCCGGCGGTGGCTTTTTCCCACTGCCATGGCGTCGCCGTCTTCCGGAACGATTTCCGACTCCTGAGTTTTCCGTTCGAGGTGTGCAACTAAAACGACGTCCTTTAGTCGGAAGCTGAAAAGCCCAAATCAAAAGAGATTGGGTTATCATTCTAGGCCCAATACTTCAAACAAAAGCATACTCAGCAATCAAGTCATCCAACATTTGGTTCATTTGATTGATAATGGGCCTACGGCCCACATAATGATAATGGCCCGCTTGGTAGCGAGATCCGCATCTCCAGAAAGTCAGAAACGACGAAAGAAAGATGTGAAAGATAATTTAGGAAGCATATCGTTGACTTTGACAGATAAGCCCAAACGACACCGTTTATGCTCGTCCGTGTTTTCTTCTTTTCGGAGAAATTGTCTTCCGCTATATTATTGGAAAGTTTTCATACAAAATCTCTCTAAAGCCATCAAAGAAAAAATCGTCAATTCAAACCCTCCCATTTTTTACCATTGAAGCTTCCATATTCTCCAATTTTTTTTCTCTATACACGTTATCCATTAGTCGGATTCTGATTCTCGTTTCTCCCAGCTTCACGCTCCATAGTTTTGCTTTTGCAAAATTCGTGTATCAGGTACTTTCTGGAGTTTTTGTTTTGTATTGAATAAGTCGTTGCATTATAATTGCTGTTCTTGATTCGATCAATTTGTATTAGGAAAGGGGCATATAGTTGGTGGTGTAAATCCAGAAATTTTGCGGCGATTTTTAGGTGATGTGTTCAACACTCTAGGTTATTATTTTCGAATTTTGGATTAGTTAAGGAGGATAGATGTTGTTTCTTCAATTGATCTGATGGGACTCTCGTTTCTGTGAAGACGTGAAGTGTTGGAGATCACTACTCATCTTGTTCGTCTTGATGGCTTTGCTTGATCATTATCATACCTCAAGGAAACTAAGAATTGTGAATGTTTCTTCTTTAGAATTTTAGTGTTTTGAGCTTTCTAATAGCTTCTTTGAGGGGAAGACTAGACATGGATGGAGAGTCTACCTCTTGGATCAGGAGGGCTAATTTTTCTCATACGATTTATTACCGTATGATTACGCCAAGCTTAGAATCTATGCCTTTTACAATAAACCGAGAAAAGACTTCTGGTAACAAAAGAATGCCTTTGAGTTCACCAGCTGATCTGAAATCACTTGTAGGAATTTCGCAGGCTACCCAGCAGCTCACGAGTTTGAGTTCTGGTATTGTTGTTGGTTCAGAAATACAGAGAAATCCGGTAACTAAAAAAAAGAGGTCTGTTTCTCCGTCGCCTCGTATGGCTCTTCCTTATTCTTTTGAGGAAGCAAAGTCTGATGTTAAGAGGTTTTCTACACCACATCCTAGAAGAATGGAATCAGAGAAGGAGGGAGTGAAGGCGAAGTTGTCCAGCAAAGATTCCATTGGGAACAAATCATTTAACCTACGGCCTCTATCACACTCGGGTCCTATTAGGTATCTTAGTACACTGAGAATTCAAGAGAGGACAAAGAGCAAGATAGAGAAGAGGTCTTCAAAGTCCGTTGATTTTAGAGGTTCTAGAGTATGCTCTGTGGGGTTGCTTGAAGAATACCTCATTGATGCGTTGAAGTTGTGTTATGGAGATAGGTTTGCACACGGGATATATAGCCAGCTTTACCATGGAGAATACAAAGGTGAAGCTGTTGCTCTGAAGATTATCGAAGCGCCTAATAATAAAGAAGATAGATTATTGGCAGCTCGTTTGGAAAAGCAGTTTACCATGGAAGCCACTCTATTGTCTCGACTAAGCCATCCAAATGTCGTTAAGGTAATTTATACTAAGTCAGTTAGGTTATATGAGTGATGCCTTTGGTGTGCTTTATTGTTGCACTTATTTTAAATCTCACCGAAAATTATGACTATGTTTGTTTCTTCACTGATGTATATTTTCCGAACACAGTTTGTGGGAGTAACTACTGGAAATTGTATCATCACGGAGTATGTACCTCGAGGGTCTTTAAGATCGTATCTGCACCACCTCGAGCAGAAATCCCTTCCTTTGCAACAAGTAATCGAGTTTGGTCTAGATATTGCGAGAGGAATGGAATATGTTCACTCAAGAGAGATAGTTCATCGTGACCTTAAGCCGGAGAACGTGTTAATCGATAAAGACTTTAACTTGAAGATTGCTGACTTTGGCATAGCATGCGAAGAGGAGTATTGTAATGTTTTGGGGGATAACACAGGAACTTATAGATGGATGGCACCTGAAGTGATACGACGGATACCACACGGACGGAAGTGCGATGTTTATAGTTTTGGTCTTCTTTTATGGGAAATGGTAGCTGGGGCAGTTCCATATGAGGATATGTCTCCTGTCCAAGTTGCTTACGCAGTCATGGAGAAGGTAAATCTGGAACTCAGGCTTATTCTGTGTGATTATGTTCTGTTTATTTAACCATTCTTTTGGAACTTTGTCTTGATTTTGTTCAGAACGTTAGGCCCGTTATACCCAAGAATTGTCCCACGGCTATGAAAGAGCTGATCGAGCAATGTTGGTCTCTGCAAACTGACAAGAGACCAGAATTTTGGCGAATTGTCAAAGTGTTGGAACAGTTTAAGGAGTCTCTGAAAAGCGAAGGGAGACTCAAACTTTTGCCAAGCCAAATATGTCCAGAAGTAAAGAAAGGTATCAAATTCTGGATTCCTAAATTCGGTAGTAGTAGCATTGCCTTAAGCTCAGCCTTGCCTAAGCCAAAATTCGCTTGAGACTCTCTTGGTCTCATTTTTGTGAATGTTAAAATGAGTCAGTGGTTATGTTTTTGTTTAACCAACTGTCTCCGTTTACGTTGTTGATTTATTGAGCTCTCCATTAACTTGAGCTCCTTTATCGGTTGACTTAGTTTTTGTTAAGTCAACTCTTTTTTTCTTTTCTTTTAGTTATTGAAATTGATTCATAAAATTTGGTAGGGGAAAAGACTGCGAGGTTTTGTGTTTTTAAGTGTTTTATCACTTTTATTTGGTGAAAATGTTAATTAATTATGTGATCAATTTATCCAAAACATTTGGCTTGCTTGGTTTTTTGGACAAACATATTGCAGAAAATATTTGAAGATTAGATTGATATATAGCCTATAAGGTGAAGCAAAGAGATAACAGTTATGCGCACAAACTGTTCGACGAAATGACCCTAAATGAACTAACGAACATACACTCTTAACGAAGATTTTCATTTAGACGCCAGTAGATCCAAAACCTCCTTCACCACGAATAGTGGAGTCCAAATCTTCAACCTCCATGACTTCAGGAGTTACAATCTTCTCGATAATCAGTTGAGCGATACGATCTCCCAATTTCACCTCGAAGTCAACATCCGAATGATTGAACAGTATCACACCAACAGGTCCTCTGTAATCAGCGTCGATCACTCCAGCTCCAACATCGACAGAGTGTTTCCAAGCCAAACCGGATCTTGGTGCGATTCTCGCGTAAGTTCCTTCTGGAACAGCGACGCTGAGATCCGTTGGGATGAGCGCTTTACCTCTCGCCGGGACTTTCGAATCAACCGCACTTGAAAGATCGTACCCTGCGGAGAGAGATGAACCTCTAGTAGGTAAAACAGCTTTCTCAGAGAGTTTCTTCACTTTGAAGAATGGTGAAGAATCGCCATGGATTCCATTTTGATTGAGCTTCTGCATTTTAGGTGACGGTTCGTTGACTTCTGAATTGTTGTTGTTCTTCATCTCGACGCAGGCCATTGTTGAAATTGGAAAACGAAGTGTCGTTAATCGTGATTTCAGGGAGTTGCAGATAAACCCTAATTTCAATTGAGGTCGAGTTCTTGTTGTTGGGATGATAAAAAAGCGTCGTAGTTCCGCCATAAATGGAGAGAGTGAGTGGCGCGAAACATTTCCCTCCACCATAAAAAGCGCGAAATGCTGACAAACTCTATGGGCTCATGTATTGATCGGCCCATTAGGCCCAAATCCAGTCATCAGTTAGCTCGATAGTGAAACCGTTGAACATAAATGGAATCAAAATTCAGGGTTTATCGGTGAGGTTTTGTTTTTGAATTTGTTATAATTCTTCCTCCTAACCCTAATCTCGATCTTCTTCATTGGATTCCGGGTTCCGCGAGTGAAAAACCTGATTCCAGAATAGTCGAACACTCATCAATTCTGACTGATACTTGATCTATGACTCACTAGGAAATTCAAAACTTTTGGCATTTACTGGTTCTGTAAACTCTGTTGGCTTCTCAAGTTTTCTCTGGTACGGCATAGAAGAAGGTCAGTGGGGTTGCAGAAAATGTGTAATTTAAGAGTTTCGGTGAAAATTGTGCAAAATGCATCTACTTTTTATAACTGGTTCTCCTCTTCAAATGCTGGAGATGTAAGCTCTGAAGGAAAGACTTTTACTATCTCTTATCTCGTTGAATCATTGGTTTAACAACAACACTCGCAGAATCAATCTCAAGGAAAGTCAGCTTCGAAGACAAGTTAAATCCGGAATCTGTTTTGAATCTTCTAAGAAGCCATGGGTTTAAAGATACTCAGATCTCCAGGATCATTACACATTACCCACGATTGCTTATAACAGATGCTGAGTAATCTCTTGGCCTCAAGCTTCAAATTTTACAGTCAAAGGAACTTCAAGCTAACTTACATTGTTTCAAAAGTTCCAAAAATCTTGGGGAAGAAAGGGGGAAAAACTATCTGTCTATACTACGATTTCGTTAAAGACATTATGCACGATGGTAACACTTCCACGTACGAAACGTTATGTCACGCTTCGCTAGAAGGTAAGAATGGGAACAAAATCCGAAATATATTGGTTTTGCGAGAATTAGGATTGCCTCAGAAGTTATTACTCACCTTGCTTATCTCTAGTGACCGACCTGTTTGTGGAAAAGAGAGATTTGAAGAAACCCTCAAGAAAGTCCTTGATATGGGTTTTGATCCTACCAAGCCAAAATTGTGCAAGCTCTGCACGTTATCTACAAAATGAGCGATGAAACGGTAGAAGAGAAAGTAACTGTGTATATGAAGTGGATATATGGGAAATTTTTAAGAAATGGCCTTTCTTTCTGAAATTCTCGGAGAAGAAAATCACTCAGACTTTTGAAACCTCAAGAAGTGTGGTTTGGTCGAGCAAGAGGTCCTTGTGGTGTTGAAGATGCAGCCACAGTGTATAAGAGCTTCAGAGCAGAAGATTTTGGACACTATTGAAATGTTTTTAAGCTTAGGATCTGCAGAGATGAGATTAAGACGATGGTTAAGTGATTTCCCCAATGCATTGGATGTTTTGCAGATATGGTGAAGAAAAAGTGTAAGTTGTTGGTCAAGATGATGAATTGGCCACTAGTGGCTGTGGTTTTGTACCCTATGGTTCTTGGATACAGCTTAGAGAAGAGGATCATGCCAAGGTGTTATGTAATCAAAGCTCTCATGTCGAAAGGACTGATCAAAAGTGACCCTCCTAATACAATCTGTCTTGGAACTGATGGCCAAAGATTGTGTTTTATAGTTTCGCCATAATTTAAGAGCCTCTGTTTGTATGCGGAAACCCATTATTTATAATCTCAGTTTGACTTGGATTCGACCGGTTTCTAATGTACCGTTCTAAGGAAGTATAATAGTCGTAACAAAAGCTTTAACCAAAAATCCAACTGCTATATGTATCACTAGGGTCAACAAACTGCATTATAGATTCTGCAGGAGAAGCGTTCTCATCAGTTACATTATAAATGTTACACTCCAGTCACATACAGACTAGCTGCAAAGACAATGTCACGCTTTATAGCATTTGAAGCTAAATCCAATTTCTTGTGCAACGCCGAGTTCCCCATAATAGCGGCTGCATTTTTGAACTCACGGCATGTCTCGTCCAATCTCACAATAGTTCGAACTATCAGACCTTCAGGGACATCCGTCAGTTCACAGATGTCTGCAAATGGAGTTCCCTGCAAAAAAGTAAAGCATACATGTTTAATAAGATGTATGAATCACCTGGTGTATAAGAGAGATTACTATCTAGTTACAGACCTTTGCCCACTCATAAACGACTTCCACCAGACCAAATTTGAGATTCTCGTTGGCATATTCTTCAGGGTCTATTTGTAAGTTGTAATTAGCTTGAAGTTCACCAAGTCTTATTGCTGTGTCATACAGTCTAATGCAAAAGAGAGTCAATGATGATATTGATCTGCTCAGAAAATTACTGTTTGTAATCGTGAGAAGGGAAAGAGTGTGATCGTGTGACAAACCTTTGTGTAGCCTTAGCCAGCTTCGCAGTAAGTGAAGGCGCTGAAGTCTTTTTCTGTTGGAAGACAAAGGCAGACATTACAGCTACCATTTCTTCTGGTTCCAGTTCTTCAAACTGATTCTCGAACAGGCACTCTGTGCAAATCAATTCTTCCCCAGAATTCATCTCACAAGCAACACGGCCTTTAATTTGGACGACAAGGTCATCATCTATACATCTAATTTTCTTCAGAACATCAATCTGCAATAACAGATTAGAGCTCTACATGTTACTCTAAATTGTCAAAAACACGAGGAAAGAAAAAAATGCATGTGGACTTTCTCCTTTGAACACACCCGGCCTTGAAATGCTGGCATCTGTAATAAAGCTTCATCGGACATTTGAAATTCAAGATCTTTGAGATCTTTCTTCTGTTTATGAATCTCTTTAGCTAACTTCATGTGCTCTTCCAGTTTGACGCAACCGTGGCATTTATTTATGGACAATTTTTGTACCAGGCTGGTCCATTTATAGTAAGTCTCCACAAGGTCAGCATCTTTCATCCTCAAAACTATGATAGTCAAAAACGCTTATTAGGGAAATAAAACTCGCAGCCAAAAATATAGAAACAAGACTAGAATATAATTAACGTACCTTTCACTGGGTCTACAATAGGAGGGTACTTGTTTCCGTCTGATTTCAGGTCCAAAAGCTGTTGAACCGTCTGAGAAAAAGCTGCCTTGTTCGCATCCTCGAGTAGACGCACTGGATCAATCTTTATCTTGCTATTGCATATGCACAAGAATTCTTTGTTATCAAACCCTTTAACCTCGTAATCTACACCAGCAGCGACTCCATGGTATGGGAGCTCTATCTTGATCATACCGGAACCTTTACGAGAGCTCGCCGACGAATAATAGTCATCCTCAAAACCTCGTTTTGCTTTGGGCGCAATAAAATAACCTTGAGAGGGCTCTGAGCTTTTCTTGCCAATGCTGACCATAGTTTGGTCAGGTGATGGTATTTCAGATTTTACCACCAAAACAACATATTGTCTGTTAGTGCTGGAAAGTCCCTTCAGAACGACTCCAAGTAAATTGTCTAAACCCTGTAAAAATTACACACATGAGAACCCAATTTCTGAACCCCAGAGAAGAGAGGTGGAGGCCGTGTCTCACCGTCACAGATTTCATGACCACTACTCTTCCTGGTACAAGCAATTGCTGCGCATGAGAAGACCGCATGACTGCTTCTGTCATTTTGCTGTTATAGTCGTTTGCTTCCACATACATCTCATAGTAATCTTCAATTGCCGGTTCACATTTGATACATCTGGACGCACAAATTAGCACGTTAAAGTTCATAATTATCTGGAGAAGTTGAATACAAGTAACACAAACAACACGACAGAATAAATGGGTTCTTCAAAAATCTACAGAGACTACAAAAAGCTGTGTGATCCATTGAGTATAAATGTTCAGTACTTTTTGCAGTCTTTCAAGTAACTGTGAGACAAGGGTTTGGCCTTACTCAATAGTTTTGGTAGGTAGAGAACGTTTTAGCATGAGAAGCTGTTGTTTCTCAGGCAGTTTTTTCTGGGCATGAAATTCAGCAAAACTTCTTTTCAGCATGTCCTCAACCTTGTAATAACAACCATTTGAAAACTGTCTAGTCAGAAAAAGCGCAGGGAAAGGCTTAGTAGCAAAACACATGCATTTCCACGCCTAATGAGTTGGAAAATCATGGGAACTGCAGACATGCAACTATTTGAGATGGCAAATCAATGTCCAAATATTGTGATACCTTCAATTCTTCAACACGTAAGAGTTGGAGGATCATTATGTACGTAAGTCGGAACTGAGATTCTAGTCTTGTTGCACTTCCAACAATTGTATGCTTCAGATCACTCTCATCTGGAACTTCATCGCGACACATAACAATAACTGTGCCAGTTTTATCAAGTCCTCTTCTGCCAGCACGCCCTGCCATTTGGGTGTACTCTCCAGGAAGCAATTGTCTAAATTCCTTGCCATCAAACTTTCTCAAAGCATCAAAAACGACCTGTAGCGTATGTTATGAAAAAGTAAGCTATAGGTAAGAACTTCATCAGGGAAATATGTATAATATATGCTTATTAGAATACCCACACTTGTTATAAAATATTCCTAAACACTGGAGACTCTCAACAACTCTGCATTCCCCACCCCCAACACATATACAATTAACACATGTGTAAAGAATAAGCTAATTAACATTTTAACAATGGATAGTAACATATTAAAAATAGCCTAACCGTTCTGGCCGGAGCATTAACCCCCATAGCAAATGTCTCTGTTGAAAATAGCACCTGCAGAAAGATTACATACAACAGATTAGCTGAAGCAATCTTAGGACAACTTAAAGGTGGTAACTATGTCCAGATAACAGGAACGAGAGGCATACGAGCTATTAATCCCAGCACTGTATCTATGGTGTAGGCACAAATAATAGAATAGAGTCCCTCACGTACTAAGCATACCTTAATAACACCACGACAAAAAAGCATTTCCACAACTTCCTTTACAATTGGAAGCAGCCCAGCATGATGAACACCAATTCCTCTATGAAGTAAGCTTTGGACTCTGAGGACCTTTAAGATGTATCACCCCACATATCATGAATACGAATCAAGGCACCTAAATACAGTATGTCAGAAGACAGGAAATTCTTACGACAGACAACCTGAGGTAAATTCCTATCCGACCCTTTCAGCCTCGAAAAAGCTTTATCGCAAAAGACACGGATTTTACTTTTTTCCGAACTACTGGTAAGATCCATCCCAGCCAGAGCGTCGGCACACCTATCACAATAATTCTTAGAGAAACAGAAGACAACCACCTGATGAGAGATAGAAAAATTAAAAGGTTAGACAGTAAGACCAGAATGAATTACACATATACAAAACTTCATAACCACAGGGGAAAACAAAAATAAAAAATAACATACAGGCAATAATGATTTTTTCAAGAGCTGCTTGATAAGTATCAGCCAATTTGAAGCTGTTGATCGTCTAAATGCCCCATCGTTCTGGCTGTTACCAGTGTAAGAGGATTTTACCAGATTTTTCACACTTGAGTGTTTATTCTGCTTGCCACGAGAATGAACATTTTTCTGAGATTTGTTCACATCTTGCTGAGATGAAGACCCCTCATTCTGTTTAGGAGTCTGTTTTGGAGCAATAACTGGAGTTGAATTCTTCTTTTTTTCTGAATCTTGAGCATCCTTTATCCCTTTGGATACAAAAACTTCATTCTCACAAACTTTGTAGAGTTCTCCAGAATAAAAAAGGAAGTGCTCTAGGGGAACAGGTCTTTTTGTTGTGCTGATTAACAAACCACATATAAAGATGACATGAATAAATTTAAAAAAGATCACTGAATTAGTTAACAATTATTTCACCAGGATACATTAAATCTCACCCAGTAACACGTATCTCTTTTTGTTTTGTTCGGCCAATCCAGTCTGCAAATTCAAATGTGTTTGGCACCTACAAGAAATTGAAATTTTAGTTATGCATGTACAAATCAAGAAGCACATGGGAAACACGGAATGGAGAATACTAACTGAAACATGAGACCATATATATCTCCTAAAGGTAGAAACGGAAGGATTACTTCATTAGGAACGTGACCAACAGAGACCAAACCCAAAAAAAAGTTCACCAATACCTTTCAAACGCATCTTATGATGAAATCCATAGCCAAAGATTAAGGAGCAGAGCAAACACATTAACATTTTTCAAAAGAATAAACAGAACGCATAGCAGTATTATAAAGTACCGTTGCAGAAAGGAGGACAAAATTTATATGCCTAGGCAACATGATGATGACTTCTTCCCAAACAACCCCTCTCTCTATGTCATTGACATAATGAACTTCATCAAATATAACCTGCCAGCCACAGGAACAGAAACAAGTTAATGTGATTGAAGCTTTACACAGAACGACAAAGGCTGCTTAGAAATGAAGCGATATGGACACAATATCAAACTCAAAAGAAAGTAAAACATCAAGAAGCTCTTATACCCATTCTATATCACGTATGATATCAGCACCACGATAAAGCATTGACCTTAATATTTCGGTAGTCATGATCAGACAAGATGCCTCTGGCCTTATGCTAACATCACCTGTGAGAAGTCCTACATCAAACTTCCCACAAAAGTCTCTGTATTTTTGGTTGCTGATAGTTTTAATTGGAGCAGTATACACAGCTCGTGTACAGTGCTGGACAGAGGAAATTAACTGATCAGCCACCAGAACTAAGAATCTAATAAATGCGATTGATGCTCATCAGCATGCTCTACCTTTGTGGCCAAAGCGAAGGCATATTCTGCAACAACCGTCTTCCCTGCTGATGTATGGGCTGCAACAAAAACAGATTCCCCCTTTTCTAAACAACAGATGGCCTATGCATAAGACACTGAGTTATAAACTGGAATTCATATACAAAGTCAACCGAGCTCCTCGAACATCCGTAAACTTAAAAAGTCAAAGGAAATACCTCCTTTTGAAAGTTGTCCAGTTCGAAAGGGAATTCCATTGCCATGTCAGGAACAAGCTCATAAAAGCGGTCTGCAATATCTTGGCTATTTCCTTTAGTGGCCCAACCCTGATAGAAGAACACCCCGCAAATTTAGGTGTGGGGAGGGAAAATGGAATCTCAAGAAGCAGAATCCACTTTCTTACCTCTTTCCGTAGTTGTTTATCGCTGTTCCCAGTAATTGCCTCTTCTGTCAATATTGGTGTTTTTGCCAACGATAAAATCTCATCCAGTACAGTAACGTTAGTCTCTAGTCCCTTGCTAGCTTCATTGCTTTCAACTTCTGAATTTAGAGACTCAGATCCAGCTGAATGATTTTCATGAAATTTGGTTATCGAAAACGAAATATTAAATGCAAGATTTACAGAAACTGAGCATGACTGATCAAACAGACCTTCTCTCTCAAGTTCAGAAAAAGCATCTTCTTCCCATGCCTTCTTGAACAGATCGTCTAATTGAATAGACAATTTGCTCTGGAGGTATAATTAATGAAAGGAAAGTAAAAGTAAGTTTATTCCCACAAACAAATGTAAAATAATTTCATATACATCAACGACATTGATCTACAGACCGACTTTTCATCTGAAGTGTTTCCATGTGAACTCTGATCCTCATAAATGTTCCATGTTTGGGGATATGGCTTTAAAGTACAATAGGAAAACAAGAAAGAATCAGTCAACACTGAATTAAATAAGAATTTTCTGAGTGAAAATAATAAAATGGAAAATGTCATAGGATTAAATACCATCAGATCTCCAAGATCCAAATTCTGCTTAAAACTCGGAGGAACTGTCTGAGCAGGACCCCCGTTGAGCAATTCCTGAACCCATTGGCCACTATACACACCGTCTGGAAGGACTCTCTCTGAAGAGTGTGAATCCTCCAAACCACCTGGACGGAAGGGGCGATTATTGACACTTCCTCTCAAAAAATCTTTTGGAGGTCCCACCATTCGCGGAAAAAACCCAGAATCTTGATCTCCATACATTTGTTCTGATAAATCTACCTAAGAGAATATGACAATCCATCCAACTAGTGTCAAAAACAAAGCTAAATAGCTAGCATTTTTCTACAAGAAAGTTCAGAGTCAGGGAATATCACTTTCTAAATAAACTACTTTATTTAAGTTAGTTCTTGATTTGAAGAGACAAAATGAGTTACCTCCACTGATTTTGGCTCCCATGCTTCGGTTTCAGTATCCACTTTTTGACGCCTGAATGGTAATTCCCAAGTCGGAACCACAACAGACCTTGGCAAGGAGGGCTGAAGAGGCACCTTCACCCTGGAAAACCAATCAAAATCCCACTGATTCTCTGCTTTTTCAGCAGAAAATTGATCCGATTCAATTCTCGGGAGGAGATATTTCTCCTCAATATGTTTCTTTATTGATTCTTTTGTTTCCTTGGCAAATGCAGGAGGCTGAGAAATACACATAGGCAAACATAAATTTTGACTGGAGTTTTCAAAATCATATAAAAGTTACTATTAACCAAGACTTCGTCTCTTAACATTTAAAAAGCAGATCGAAGAGCACATGTAGATCATATACCATCGCATACATTATATACATTGATACATTGATACAACCTTAAGTAACTCATTATTAAGCAACCAGAAGTCCAATGTTACCCCCTCCCCAAATTTCCAATCCCATTGAGTGTAGTCAAAAAGACAAAAACGCAGAGCTATTAGCCAAACAAAATAAGTGAGCAAATCAAACGCAACAAATTGCATCATAAATCAGTGCCTAAGCGCACCCAATTTGAAGACGTGATCAAGTTCTTGCCGCTAAATTTCCGACACAGGGACTCAGGAGGTCTCGAAACTAAAGTAATCAGAAGAAAACTTACTGATACGAAATCGGAAGTGAGTTCACGGTGTTGTCGCTCTCCACCGTGTACAAAGGCTCAACGCGGAGGTGACCACCATGACCGGAGAATCCGACGGAAGGCGAGCTCGTTGCCTGCTTGGACTCTGCTCATTGTGCCTTCTCTCTCTATCGTTATCTTCTTCGCGTTCCCTTCTCTCTCCGTCTCTCGCTCAGAAGTATCCTCACTTTCTCAGCGATCGGTCTCGAAGGTCCGGTGAAAGGAAGAATTACAGAGATTTCTTTCCGGGTGAGTTTCTGTCTTTAAATCTTATGGGCTCTGATTGAGGCCCACGCCACGAAATAGTTTTTTTTTTTTTTTTTTTTTCAACTACCTAATAGTTTTTAAATCAAACTCCTACAATTAGAGGTAGGGAGTTCGATCTCTGGTGCCATGAGAATTTATAAAGTGACTACACCACTGGGCCACTGTCCTCAGCCGCCACGAAATAGTTAATAAATACATTTTTCAATAGCAAAAACCAAAATCTAATAGTCAAGGAAAAAGACTTTGAATTTGTAAAGTATTTGTAAAAAAACTAAACTACAAATAAAGAAATCAAAAATCAATTTTTTTGGTCATCGGCAGATTATATTAGACCACAACTAACGGCCCCAATAACTAAATTCCTACATAATAGTAAGAGCTAGAAAGACTCGATACCAAATGCGCTGCTTAAGTGGATTTATTGTCTGCCACTAGATTAGATGTAATTTGCAGAAATCGAAAATCTTAAAAAATTTACTTTTTGTTATATGAAAATAATAAAAAGAATATATAATTAGATTCTAATAAACAAAATCTAAACAAAAAACAAAACGTATTATTCAGTATATGTTAATAGCTACATAATGATAATTTTTAATGTTTAAAGTTTGAAAGATTTTATATCAAAGATAAACAAAACAAAAAGAAGGCTAGTAACAACAACTAATGAGAGTATGAAAATATACCGACACTAGATTATAACATACAAATATTATTTTTAAAATAACAAAGTAATTAGGATTACATCCAGCCTATAATGTGAGATTTGATTATTATTTTTAGATCTATATTTATTTAGATTCTTAGACTGTGTTTATATTTTAAATATTGTTTAAAAGTCTGAAATCCAAACTGAAAATAAACCAGAATCAGAAAAACCGAACCCGATAAAATACCACAATATATCCTAAATGTAAATATTGAAAAAACCGAACAAAATCCAAACCTGCACCAAATATATAAATCTATTAATTTTTTTCAATTTTGAATCTTTATATAAAAATACTCGAACCTAAACTCGATTTATATTGAATCGAACTCTGTCTGAAAAATAATATATATCTTAAATCAAAAGAACCAAAATATTGTATTGGAAGAACCAAACTCGACAAAATTCCAAATAGGTCCTAAATATACAATCCAGATAACTGAATTCAAACTCAATTGAACAGATCGAGCAAGTTCAAATTGACGTAACATAAAACCTATTAATGCGAAAGCGCCGTGGAGAGCAACAAAAGTCCACAGACCACCTAATTGACACCAACGAGTAAAATCTCCTTGTGCTTCAGGACCCCACAGTAACAACAAAGAATGCGCTAAACTATTAGCAGGAGTAGAAACTGCAGCGGTTAAAAATTGCAACCTTAACTCAAACCGAATCACTAACCGAATTTGTATCCGATATATCTTTGTTAAATTTTTCTTTAGAATTTTCTGAAAAAATTAAATTTTTATTAATTTTAGATGTTAATATAAAAATTTATAAAAAAATCCACATGATTTATTTTATTTTAAATCCGTGTTCATTTATGTTCTTAAACCCATGTTGATATTTTGAAATATTGTTTTAGAAGTCTTAAACCCGAACAAAAATCGACAAGATTAGAGAAATTGAACTCGAACCAATCCTGATAAAATATATGAGGGTCCTAAATCTATATAAATTGAACGCTAACCCAAACCGAAATTGAATAGTTAATCGAAATTATAACCGATATACTTTTTGTTAAATTTTTAACTTCTTATAATTGTTTCTATTAATTATTTATTAATTTAAAATTTTTATATAAAAAGTTGTAACAAACCCTAGTCTATACCTATTTTAAGAGTGGTTATGAATCTTAAGTTAATTTTTATCCTATAATTTATAACACATCCAAAATGAAAGTGTTTCCCAGATATATCTATATACATAGTTCATCAATGTTAATATCTCAAATTTTGTTAGTGTCATTGTAAGGATGAATCATAGGATTATTGGGATTGATATTTCTCTAAAAAACGGAAATACACTGTAAAATTTGGATATGGATTGAATCTGAAAACAACATTTCTAAAAGAAAGGGAAATGTTATGGACATAATGCTCACGTGCTCCAAACACAAGTCTGATATTAAAGTGCCTTTAGAAAAAATTTGGTATTCTATGTGGTAGTACCTCTCAATTCCTTTCAGGATAACGTTGCGGTTAAAGGTAATTTACGCCATCAAATATAAATTGTAATACAACATGTAAAGATGTGGTACTCAGGGCGACCCCTGACACTAAACATGGACCTTATAGATTATTCCTTTACCACACAAGTTTTCCCAGGTATATGTGGGAATACACAAAAGGATAAAAAAAAATCAGACATTGATTAGAATCCTAGAGAAATCATCCGTTTGGCAGAATCGCTG